>SJYX01010441.1:169658-237985 GCA_006410675.1 Oreotragus oreotragus | reverse complement strand
TAGTGATGCTTTCTAAGGCCCACTTGACTTCACATTCCAAGATGTCTGGCTCTAGATTAGTGATCACATCCTCATGATTATCTGGGTCGTGAAGATCTTTTCTGTACAGTTCTTCTGTGTATTCTTGCCACCTCTTCTTAATATCTTCTGCTTCTGTTAGGTCCATACCATTTCTATCCTTTATCGAGCCCATCTTTGCATGAAATGTTCCCTTGGTATCTCCAATTCTCTTGAAGAGATCTCTAGTCTTTCCCATTCTGTTGTTTTCCTCTATCTCTTTGCATTGATTGCTGAAGAAGGCTTTCTTATCTCTTCTTGCTATTCTTTGGAACTCTGCATTCAGATGCTTATATCTTTTCTTTTCTCCTTTGCTTTTCGCCTCTCTTCTTTTCAGTGCTATTTGTAAGGCTTCTCCAGACAGCCATTTTGCTTTTTTGCATTTCTTTTCCATGGGGATGGTCTTGATCCCTGTCTCCTGTACAATGTCACGAACCTCATTCCGTAGTTCATCAGGCACTCTATCTATCAGATCTAGGCCCTTAAATCTATTTCTCACTTCTACTGTATAATCATAAGGGACTTGATTTAGGTCATACCCAAATGGTCTAGCAGTTTTCTCTACTTTCTTCAGTTTAAGTCTGAATTTGGTAATAAGGAGTTCATGATCTGAACCACAGTCAGCTCCTGGTCTTGTTTTTGTTGACTGTATAGAGCTCCTCCATCTTTGGCTGCACAGAATATAATCAGTCTGATTTCACTGTTGACCATCTGGTGATGTCCATGTGTAGAGTAGTGGTAAAGAATATACCTGTTAATGCAGGAGACTCAAGAGACATAGGTTTGAACCCTAGTTTGGGGAGATACCATAGAGGAGGAAATGCAATCCATCCTAGTAATCTTGCCTGAGAAATCCCATGGGCACAGGAGACTGGCAGGCTACAGTTCGTGGAGTCACAAGGAGTTAGACAAAACTGGGCACACACACATGTCAAAGTATTCACACCAAATGTGATAGAGGACTTCAACTCTGTCAATTTTGTTAAGAAACCCATTTTCACATTGCTTCAAAGTACATGTGTAATAACATATACCTAGCTATTATTTGATATAATAATAGTATATAATTGTATAACAGTATAATTGTGTGTTCATGCATCTGTGGTTTATTACTTGTGTTTAACAGAGAATATGAATTTATTGCTTTAAAACAGGGAAACATGGCTATGTGGTAGACTTTTCTTTTCCTCATTATTCATCACAGTCATTCCTTTTGTCCTCTTCTAGCTGTAAAGATTATTGCAATGTTTAAAATGTCTCATTCATCTCACAAAATATTATTAATACATTGTTCAAATTATTACAGCTAACAATGTGTTAATCATGATAGGGAGTACAAAACTTTTAAAGATAAACATTTCATGTTTTAAACCCTCAATTGAAGAGAATGACCCAATTGCTACCATGTATGTACAGGTCAGTATTTCATACTTGTTGTTGCTCAGTTGTGTCCAGCTCTTTGTGATCCACAGACTGCAGCACACCAGGCTTCTCCATCCTTCACCATCTTCCAGAGCTTGCTCAAACTCATGCCCATTAAGCGATGATACCATCCAAACATCTTATCCTCTGTCACCTGCTTCTCTTCCTTTGCTCGATCATTCCCAGCATCAGGGTCTTTTCCAATGAGTTGGCTCTTCACATCAGTTGGCAAAGTCTGCAAGCTTTAGCTTCAGTCCTTCCAAAGAATATTCAAGGCTGATTTCTTTTAGGATTGACTGATTTGACCTCCGTGCTGTCCAAGGGACTCCCAAGAGTCTTATCTAGCACCACAATTTGAAAGCATAAGTTCTTGGCACTCAGCCTTCTTTATGGTCCAACTCTCACCCCTGCACATGACTACTGGAAAAACCATAGCTTTGACTATATGAACCTTTGTGGGCAAAGTGTTGTCTCTGCTTTTCAGTATGCTTTCTAGGTTTGCCATAGCTTTTCTTCCAAAGAGTAAGCATCTTTTAACTTTATGCAGTCACCATCCACGGTGATTTTGGAGCTCAAAAAGATAAAGTCTGAAACTGTTTCCATTTTTTCCCATCTATTTGCCATGAGGTTAAAGAACCAGATGCCACAATCTTAGTTTTCTGAATGTTGAATTTTAAGCCAGTTTTTCCACTCTTCTCTCTCATGGTCATCAAGAGTCTCTTAAGTTACTGTTCATTTTCTGCCATTAGGGTGGTGCCATCTGCATATCTGAGGTTATTGATATTTCTCCTGGTAACCTTGATTTCAGCTTGAGCTTCATCCAGCCCAACATTTCACATGATGTACTATGCATATAAAGGGATCTTTCCAATCTAGGGCTCGAACCCATGTCTCCTGCATTGCAGGTGGATTCTTTACCATCTGAGCCAGCAGGGAAGCCCAAGTTAAAGTCAGGGTGACAACATACAGCCTTGACATACTCCTTTTCCAAGTTTGCACAGTCCATTTTTCCATGTCCTGTGCTAACTGTTGCTTCTTGTCCTGCATACAGCTTTCTTAGGAGGTAGGTAAAGTGATCTGTTATTCCTGTCTCTCAGAATTTTCCACAGTTTGTTGAGATCCACACGTCAAAGGCTTTAGTGTAGTCAATGAAACAGAAGTAAATGTTCTTCTGGAATTGTCTTGCTTTTTCTATGATCCAATGGATGTTGGCGATTTGATCTCTGGTTCCTCTGCCTTCTCAAATCCAGCTTGTATTTCTGGAAGTTCTCGGTTCACATACTGTTGAAGACTAGTTTGAAGGTTCTCGAACACTTCCTTGCTAGCATGCGAAATGTGCGCAATTATGAAGTAGTTTGAATATTTTTTGGCATTGCCCTTTTTGGGATTATAATGAACACTGACCTTTTAAAATAATGCAATAACTGATCTATTAAAATAATACCTATAAAAATGTAAAGGGAAATATGAGAACAACTTATAAATTTCCTAATATGAGTCTTTACCATGTTTTAAATATAAAAATAAATTTTTTATAACAATTTTTCTTTTCCTGAAATAAACTTTATAGTGATCAAATAAGTGAAATACTTGAATTAGAATAAATATTTACTAATATAGTTGATATTTAAAATATGAAAATATGGATTCTAAAAGATATTTTAGCTGATACAGATGTTTATAATTTAAACAAAATATTTCATTAACAAAATTATTATTGAATTTATGAATATGAAATGAATATTTATATTCAACATCATTAATATGAAAATATATCCAGAAATTTAGAGATTCTGTAATTTATTGCAAAACATGCTGGGTAACTCAATCTTCAAATGTCTACTTTTATCTTAAAAGAATCTTTTAGCATGAAAAAATTGCAAAAAGTTGAATTACAGAACTTTAGAAAGAAATGTAAATTACCTGGTGTATGTGCATTTCAAAGATGTTCAAAAGAACATGATTATTCCATTGCAATTCAGTTTTAAAATCTGGATACAACATACACAATATTTGCCACAATTTCTCTTTTAGAATTTTAGAAGCTGACAATCTACACATTAAGTGCAGAGTCTTCAAAAAAAATATACTTACGGCACAAAATGAGTTAGAATAATAGGAGATTATAAACACTCAATTTTGATCTTCAAACTTTTGTTTTAATATAAATGCTATATTGTTACATCAACTGCTGTTGTTAAGTCATGTCCAACTGTTTACAACCCCATGGAATGGAGCATGCCAGGATTCCCTGTTCTTGACTATCTCCTGGAGGTTGCTCAAACTCCTGTCCGTTGAGTTGGTAATAACATCCAACTATCTCATCTTCTATTGCCCCCTTCTCTTGCCTCAGTCTTTCCCAGCAACAGGGTCTTTTCCAATGAGTTGGCTCTTTGTATCAGGTGGCCAAACTATTGGGGATTCAGCATCAATCCTTCCAGTGAATATTTAGCATTGATTTCCTTTAGGATTGCCTTGTTTGATCTCCTTGCTGTCCAAGGGACTCTTAGGAGTCTTCTCCAGCACCACAGTTCAAAAGTACTGATTCTTTGATGCTCAGTCCTCTTTATGGTCCAACTCTCACTTCCGTACATGACTACTGGGAAAACCATAGCTTTGACTATATGGACTTTTGTTGGCAAAGTGTTGTCTCTGCCTTTTAATACACTGTCTAGGCACGTCATAGTTTTTTCTTCCAAGGAGTGAGTGTCTTAATTTCTTGGCTGTAGTCACCACCTGCAGTGAATTTGGAGCCCAAGAAAATAAAAAAATCTGTCACCATTTCCACTTTCCCCCATCTATCTGGCATGAAGTGATGGAACTAGATGCCATGATCTTAATTTTTTGATGTTGAGTTTCAAGCCAGCTTTTTCACTCTCCTCTTTCACCTTCATCAAGAAATTTTTGAGTTCCTCTTCACTTTCTGCCATTAAAGTGATATCATCTGCATATCTCCCGTTGTTGATATTTCTTGTGGCAATCTTGATTCCAGCTTGTGATTCATCCAGTCTGGCATTTCACATGATGTACACTGCAGGTAAATTAAATAATCAGGGTGACAGTATACAACCTTATTGTAGTCCCTTCCCAACTTTGAACCAGTCCATTGTTCCATGTCTTTTTCTAACTGTTATATCTATAAATAATGTATATTTGCATTCTGTCTGGTATCGGGCAGAAGATATTTACAAAATGTGTTCAGGAATGGTAGAGAAACTCATTTGTTTTGGTTTGACTTTGGCTGCTCATATTGCAAAGCTCATGTCACAAACTGGCAGACAAATTGGATGTCAAGTACAGATTATCTGTACCATATCATAAATAGAATGCATAATCTTATGGCCTTTATTCTGCAAAATGATGGTTAATATGATAGGTTTTTTGTCTTTTAATCAGAAGGTGAATACCATAGGATTTTAGAAGTCTAATCCTGGAAAATGAAGAGACTCAGAGTTGAGGAATGGGCAGGGGGAGAGCCAGTTTAAAGACATTGCAGTATTCTGACTCTGAAGCACCAAGGTCCTGGCCTATGTTAGTGACTGTAAGATATTCTGAGGGAAACAAAAAAATCAATGCTTTTACTTATTTTTCTTCTCCAACAGCTCTGGCTAGGCTTTCTAGTACTATGTTGAACAGATGTGGCAAGAGTGGTTATCCTTGCCATATTCCAGATCTTAGAGGAAATGATTTTAGTTTTTCACCATTGAGTATGACATTGATTGCCAGATTTTTACATATGGCCTTCTTGTTTTGAGACTAGTTCTTTCTGTACATATTATGTCAAGAATTATTGTCATGAATGGGTTTTGAATTTTGCCAGAATTTTTTTTTCTACACCTAGTAAGTAAATCTTTTATTCTGTTTTGTGGCTTATCACAGTTATTGATTTTCACATGTTGAACCATCCTTGCATCCCAGGGATCAATCCTACTTGCTTATGGTGTATGGTTGTGGTAATGGTACATATGCATACGTACATTATGGTGCATAATGTACCTTATGGTGCTTAACTGTGCTGTTGAAGTTGGTTTGCTAATATTTGGTTGAGGATTTTTACATCCGTGTTTATTAGGATATTGGCCTGTAGTTTTCTTTCCTTGTGATGTCTTTGTCAGAGTGATGCTGGCTACATAAAAGGAGTTTGGAAGTATTCTTTTCTCTTCTATTTTTGAATAGTTTAAGAGGACTGATATTCATTACTGAAATGTTTGGTAGAATGCACCTGTTAAGTCATTTAACCTTGGACTTCCATTTTTGGAGACTTTCAATTAATGATTCAGTCTTCTCATTTGATATNTGGGAGGTGTGCAGGTAATGAGAATGGCCAGACGCAGACACGTCTCTGGAAAATCCATTAATCTGCAAGTCAGGGGACCTGAGTCATAGCCCTGGGTCCGCTGAATAGCAGCTGTGTGATGTTTGGGAAGCCATTACTTTCTTAAGAAATTGGGAATCCCAGTCTTGGGTCTAAATCCTGACTCTGCCTCTTATTAGTATGTAACCTTGGGCTTATTACAAAACTAATCTGAACCTCAGTTTTCGTCTTTGAACAAATAGAGATAGCAATGGCTACCCCCACAGAATGGTAAGGATCAAATGAGATAGTAAATCTAAAAGGCTTAGTTGTATCTGAAGCTATTGGTACTCCACCCATTTCACTAACCATTGTCAGTGTCCCCTAACAGATTTCCAATCAACAGTGCCTGCATTTCATATCTGAGGACTTTCTCTCTAACATCTAGGAAAGTAGTTTTGCCTTTGAAAACTTTATACATCTCTGCCTTATATGTGGTGCATGCATACTCAGTTGTGTCAAACCTTTTTGCGACCCCATGGACTGTACTTTTGTCCATGGAATTTTCCAGGCAACAGTACTGGAATGGGTTGCCATTTTCTCCTCCAGGGGCTCTTTCCAGTCCAGAGATTGAACCTGCATCTCTTGAGTCTCATATATGGCAGGCAGATTCTTTCCCAATGAGCCATGTGAGAAGTCCAGCCCACAACTCCAGAGCTGACCATAAATGTGTCAGCATCTTCACCCTTTAAAGAAAATAATTCTGAAGTTTTGGTTTTATACCTTTGACCAGATTTTTCTGGGAGATTAAGTTTCATCCACGTTTTACTTCTTGGAATAAACTACCTGAAAGCAAATCTTTATCTCAGGATCGGCTTCTGAAAGAACCCAAACTAAGACATGTTACAGCAGCTATGATATACTAAGCCCTCAATATTTTGATGAATTAATAATTCATGATGAAAACTGTCATGCCTACTAAAGAAATTAAGCTTTCCAGTAAAACCCTAATGATTGTTTCAGATTCTAGGGGAAGTCTAAAGATTGTTCCAGCATAAAACTTGGAAGAAAAAGAATTCATCATTTTTCTCCATCCTCAAAAAAATAAAAATAACTGAGAGTAGCTTGCTGGATAAAGTGAAAAGTAACTAGATTCAAAGCAAAAGTCATCTGGACTGTTAAGAAAGCCAAGCAAAGACCTGAAGATCACAGCAGATGTTATCTGTAAATTATCTGAAGGAGCTTAAAGAAGCTGTAAAAAGCCAAATGCTGATTCCTCCTCTAGGACACAAGCCCAGACTCCTGTTGTTACTTCAGACCTAGTAAAAACTGGCCTCTCCTTCTGTTCTCCAGTATTTCAGGACAGTCAATTATGTAAAAATGCAACATATTATATAGGTTCCCATATAAAATTCACGGCAGTGAGTATGGAGTTATGCGGGATTTTCAAGATTATAAGGAGTTGGTTTATCTGTTATGTTCACAACCAGCTCCTGGCAATGGAAAGCCTATCTTTCGAAGATACACTTGAATGTTGATCATGATAGCAGACTCCAGCTAATAAGGACATAAGGCAAAAAGGGAGTGATCATCTCTGCCACGGACCACAAGATTAATTTCATCCCAGGACCCTTATGGTAGAATTCAAGCTAAGGATCATAATCAGACTATCTTCAGTTAAACAACAACAATAACAACAATAGTACTACTTTAATAATAAAAATATCTTAGGAAAATCACAGAGAGGGCTTTCAGATCAGATTGAAGACACTGAGCTACTTAATCAAATTGTTTTTCAGAATTTTTTGTGCACGTTGAAGCCGAGAAAAGAAAACTAATTTTCAGATTTTAACGTGATCTTCAAAAGTAAGAATGTTCATTGTTTACTATGGTAGTCATTGAATGGAATGTTTTACATATAGTATTTATTCATTTTCATGATCAATTCTTCAATGTTAGCATGACTGCATAAATTTAAAAATAGAGTGTCTTAACACAATGACCACCTATGTCTCATGATTCTAGGACCAAACTGTTCTGGGCCAGCTGATCTCAGCTGGGCTCACTCACATGCCTGGAGCCTTGGCTGGGACAACTGGGCTGAGCTGGCTCGACTCCACGTGGTGTCTCATTCTCCACGAGGCAAGCTCAGGCTTGATGTGATGCAGGCAGTGCTCCAAGAGAAGGGAATCATGGGCTTGGAACTAATACATCTTTTCTTCCACCAAAATATGTTGCCAAAGCAGGTTAACCCTGATACAGGATATAGGGAGAAAGATTACATCTTTTGATGGGAAGACTTCCAAGTCGCACTGCAAAGAGCATGACTATTGGGAAGGGTGAAGAATTGTAATTTTTCAGTCAGTCCAGGACATCCAGTAATTGGTATAAGCTCACTGATACTGTGGAGAGAATAAAATAGAGCATATCTTTGGCTTCCCTGGTGGCTCAGATGGTAAATAATCCGGCCTGCAATGCAGGAGACCTGGGTTCGATCCCTGGGTTGGGAAGACTCCCTGGAAAAGGGAATAGTAACCCACTCCGCTATTCTTGCCTGGGAAATTCAATGGACAGAGAAGCCTGGTAGGCTACAGTCCGTGGTATCTCAAAGAGTCAGTCCCAACTGAGCAAGTAACACTGTCACTTTCTTTGGAAGTCTTAAGGTCTGCAGTTAGGGCAGGGAAGCATGAGGTTAGAATGTCTTAAGATACTCTTCATGTTGGTGTTGTGATTTAGTCGTGCCTGACTCTCTGTGACCCCACGGACTGCATCACGCCAGGCCTCCCTGTCCTTCACCATCTCCCAGAGCTTGCTCAAACTCACGTCCATTGAGTCGGTGATGCCAGCCAACCATCTCATCCTCGGTTGCCCCCTTATCCTTCTTCTCTTCAGCCAAGTCTTTGCTAGTTAGAGCTCCCCTCTGTTCCTCTGGGAAGCTTCCTCTACTTAACCCCTGAGGCCCTTACTTGTTCCTATAGAACACTCTATTCTTCTGCCATAGCTTTTATCATATTGCAGTGTGTTTCTTCATCCAACCCTGCCTTTCTTTAGGAGACAACTCTCTGAAGGCAGGAACTGTCTTTTCTCTTCATCAACATAACAGATGCACATCAATGACCAAGAATGTGGCATCAAAGCCCCGTGCGGTAAATACCATATTGCTTGAGAAATGAGTGAAAATTCAGAAAGCTATGACTAAAAATAACACAGAAAGCCACTGTGTGACTAAGAGTGCAGAGACATATGGTGCTCTCATTGTTATTCCAGTGTAGTGACAAGAGTGCCCTGCCACAGAGGTGCCCCGGCGCTAACCGCCAGGTAGCACAAGCCAGCTCCCTCATGCTCTTCTTCCNTTCATGCTTGCTCAGATGGCAAAGGGATTTGAATTCAGTGGAAAGAAGAACACTGTTCCATTCCTAGAGCCAGAGATTCACTTTTGGAAGACAATACTGTCCTGATATGTGTCCCCTGAAACCACCTAATTTGTTTCATCAGGGTTAGTTCAGAAAGGAACAGAGAGTATGTGATAACAGGAACTTTTAGACACAGTAACATGACCTGAAAGTTAGAAGACACCAGAAGTCCAAGGAATAGAATTGATAACCAGGATACCCATTTGTGAAATAGCTGCTGTGTGCCAACAATATACCAGGGATTGTGAAAATGGCAATAAAATAATAATGAATGCTTACATAAGTACTCCTGTGTGCAGGTACTGTTCTAAGTTCTTTGTGTATAGTAACAAAGTAAACCTTCACAACAATCCTATGAGATGTATGCTTTTAATATGTTAGAGAAGTTGAATAATTTGCTGCATGATGGTTCAAAGATGGGTTCTAGCAATATTCTCAAATGATAAAAGCTCTCAGTTTACAACATGACATAAATTGGTATTGGAAACCCCCTTCAAAAAAAAAAANAACCAGTGAGTAAACAGACATATGCAAATTTAGAAAAAAGGCCTTGAAGGAAAAGACATGACCTTAAAGTAAAAGGTGAAAAAAAATAATGGCTTGACAATATCCATAGGCAGATGGACAGGAGCCAGTGAAATAGGATTTAATATGTACAAGGTGCCTGAGGGAGTGAGGGAATGGGATAAAGAATTCAGTTGTTCTGGGGTGAAGGAGAAGAATATAATGAACAGAAGCAGAGAGCTTGAGATAAAGAAAATCTGTAAATAAGTCATGTCATGAATCTCAGTCTTGATATGCAATCAGCTAGAAAGAGCAAAGAGAATAAGAGTGAAGCTGAAGTTGGAAGAGACCAGAAAAGCATCATGCTCAGGATGCCATGAGAGATGCATCTAGTGGTCATTTAAGGGGTTACTGAATGCAAGTGTGGGTCCCACTGAGATCGGGTCATAGGAATTGGTGGTGGGACTGGCTATGTCTTGACTCTAAGTGGTGATGATGTTAACATCATGGTTCCACACTGGGTAACAATAATTTATCTAGCATGGGATAGGGGGAGGGGAGGGTGGCAGAAGGTACAATCTGTTTGTAGAACATATATTAACCTTTAAAATGCATTCCAATATAGTGTTCAGTTCAGTTCAGTCACTCAGTTGTGTCTGACTCTTTGTGGCAACATGAATCGCAGCACGCCAGGCCTCCCTGTCCATCATCAACTCCCGCAGTTTACTCACACTCTTGTCCATCGAGTTGGTGATGCCATCCAGCCATTTCATCCTCTGTTTTCCCCTTCTGTTCCTGCCCCCAATCCCTTCCAGCATCAGGGTCTTTTCCAATGAGTCAACTCTTTGCATGAGGTGACCAAAGTATTGGAGTTTCCACTTTAGCATTAGTCCTTCCAATGAACACCCAGGACTGATCTCCTTTAGAATGGACTGGTTGGATCTCCTTGCAGTCCAAGGGACTCTCAAGAGTCTTCTCCAACACCACAGTTCAAAAACATCAATTATTTGGCACTCAGCTTTCTCCACAGTCCAACTCTCACTTCTATACATGACCACTGGAAAAACCATAGCCTTGACTAGATGGACCTCTGTTGGCAAAGTAATGTCTCTTCTTTTTAATATGCTATCTAGGTCGGTCATAACTTTTCTTCCAAGGAGTAAGCATCTTTTAATTTCATGGCTGCAATCACCATTTGCTCCATTTGGAGCCACCTGAAATAAAGTCTGACACTGTTTCCACTGTTTCCCCATCTATTTCCCATGAAGTGATAAGACCAGATGCCATGATCTTAGTTTTCTGACTGTTGAGCTTCAGGCCAGTGTAGCTGCAGACACATACTGCTTGATTCCACTTATACAAGGTATATAAAACCACCTAATTCATAGAGTCAGAAAGCACATTGGTAGATGCCAGGGACTGGGAAGTGGGGTGTGGGGATGGGGACCTAGTGTTTAATGGGGACAGAGTTTCAGTTCAGGAAAGTGAAAAATTTGGGAGATGGATGATGGTCGGAGTAGTAAAACAATGTGAATATACTTAGTGTTACTGAACTGTACAGTTAAATGTGGTTAAGATAGCATATTTTATATTATGTGACTTTTACCACGATAAAATAGAAAACATTTAAGTAGGACAAGAAGTTATAAAGCAAGAAGCAGGAATGAATCACATATTCGTAGATACAAAAATATGTCAATTAGAAAATCAGAAAAAGAAAAATATAGCCACTGAAAAAATGATAACATATGATATGAATATACATATAATATAGAATTGACACAACTGAAAGAAAATTATTAAATTGGAAGACGTGCCTAATAAATTTATCAAAAATGCAGTACATAATGATAATAAACTAAAACATATGAAAGAAAAGTGCTACACTATTGGGAAATTCTAACAAACTACAGATTCAAGAATAAACAGAAGCAGTATTTGAAGAAATAATGGCTAAAACACTTTAGGAAAAAATTAAGAACATAAATCTTCAGATTTAAAGAACACAATTAAACCGCAGGGTATTTAAAAAATAAATCAAACCATAAAGTGTGTATTTATTATTTAATCCCGCTACTAGGAATTTATCCCAAGGATATATCTCAATAAAAGCGAACAATATATGTACAAGATTATTCATGGTGGCATTTGTCTTATCAAAATATTAGAAACAACCATCCATTGAAGACTATTTGAATAAACTAAGGTTAAACTATAAAATAGAATATGATAATGTTATTTAAAAAGATTAACAAATCTCTATGAACTTATTTGGAGTTATTTACTGAATGTGTTATGTAGTGAAAAATACACTAACATATAAAGAGTATATGCAATGTTTTATATTAGAAAGATAGAAAAATATGTATACAACTGCAAAAATAAATACAGGACAGATTAAAGTAGAAACAAAAATGATAACAAAAAGATAACCTAGAGGGGTTAACCTATGAGAATCAAGACTTCTCATAGTTAAGACTTCTCATGATGAGATAAATCTAGAAGAAAGATTTGGTATAAGGAGCAATGAAGAGTAAATAAATTAGTTTGAAAATGTCAAATTTATTAACTAATACTTTTATACTTGAAAAGCTATTATTATTACATTGTATTGGTCTTGCTGCTGCTGCTGCTAAGTCGCTTCAGTCATCTCCCACTCTGTGCAACCCCATAGATGGTAGCCCACCAGGCTCCACCGTCCCTGGGATTCTCCAGGCAAGAGTACTGGAGTGGGTTGCCATTTCCTTGGCAATGCAAGAAAGTGAAAAGTGAAAGTGAAGTTGCTCAGTCGTGTCCGAGTCTTTGCGACCCCATGGACTACAGCCCACCAGGCTCCTCCGTCCATGGGATTTTCCAGGCAAGAGTACTGGAGTGGAGTGCCATTGCCTTCTCTTGTATTGGTCTTAAAATATTGCAAATAAAATTTTGTGATGACAAAAGTTTGAAATGGTTTGTTCATTGTCTTATTTTCACAAGAGGAAAGAGATCTTGAGTACCACAGCCACTGCTCAAACGAAAGATCAAATAGGAATGTTAAAGATATAACAAAAATCTTTAAGAAAATTAAAGGAGTATATATATGTTACAAATGAACAGAGGAAATGAAGAAAGGCTCAAGAAAACTTTTGTGAATCTCTGATAAGAAAGAAAAAGAATACTGAGTGAAACAAAAGCAATAAAAGATGATTAAAATACATCAGAAAATTTAAAATATAAGTGAATTAATATCAGGTTAACCAACTGATTAAGTTAAAAGTTGAAAATAAAGGAAAACAAAAAATAATGTTTATTAATCATTATGAATATTGATTAAGTAGACTTTAAGGAGATTATACCTATATTTTAGGGCTGAAACCTCCCTTTCACTCTTCCTTGATACTCTATTCACTTTGCTTCCTCAACAGAAATAAAATTCAACAAGTGATGTTTCTAAAAGATTAGTTGCAACGTGGTATATGAAACCATATGAGTGAACTTTTTATCTTTTGATACGTTAAAACTCATTGCTCTGTCTTGCAATTTGAACAGGCCTTTACCAACACACGACTTTGTAACATGTATTAGTTATCTGGAAAATCTTGACATTATTTACCACAAAATATCAGAAAAGTGCATCCATTAATATACTACCATCTCATTAGAAATTCTTAATTATTAGGAAATCTCACCATGGTGTGTACACATTTTCCAAAATTCTAAGCTTCACTAGGAAGCTCCATGTTTACCACTGGTAATGCTGCTGCTGCTGCTGCTGCTGCTGCTGCTGAGTCGCTTCAGTCGTGTCCAACTCTGTGCAACCCCATAGACGGCAGCCCACCAGGCTCCCCCGTCCCTGGGATTCTCCAGGCAAGAACACTGGAGTGGGTTCCCATTTCCTTCTCCAAGGCATGAAAGTGAAAAGTGAAAGTGAAGTTGCTCAGTCTTGTCCAACTCTGTCCGACCCCATGGACTGCAGTCCACCAGGCTCCCCTGTCCCTGGGATTCTCCAGGCAAGAACACTGGAGTGGGTTGCCATTGCCTTCTCTAGTGCATGAAAGTGAAAAGTGAAAGGGAAGACGCTCAGTCGTGTCCGATTCTTAGTGACCCCATGGACTGCAGCCCACCAGGCTCCTCTGTCCATGGGACTTTCCAGACAAGAGTACTGGAGTGGGGTGCCATTGCCAATAAATACTGTTAATTGTTTTTCGGGACGAGACCCATGCATTTGTTCACTTTTGAGAGAATCTTAGCAAAATATGGCTCAATAACCATAAACCATCTGCCAATTTTTCTTTCAAGTAAAAACAGCACTCCGTGAGAAAGCTCCCAGTTCACTGTGACACTGAAACAACAGCATGGATAGTTTTTCTCAAGACAACCCCTGTATCCCTGTATGCAGTGGTATCTTAAGCAAATCTGCCCTTTTGTCGTACAGAATAGTAAAAAGACATATTCAAGGGCCAACATTTGATCAGTCTGATATTCTTTTACTCCTTCAAGGGCATTCTGTCTTTAATACGATTTATTTGGCTCTGTCAAATCTCAGTTGTGGCACGTGGGATCTTTCACTTGTGGCATGTAGGACTTTGTTCCCTGACCAGAGATCAAACTTGGCCCGCCTGCACTGCGAGCTCAGGGTCTTAGCCAGGGGCCCACCAGGTCCATTCAAGGGCATTCTTAACTAAAACTGGTACTTTTTTTTTTTTTTTTTTGGCTGACAGTATATGGCTGTGCAGAGTATAATGCCCCACCATATCGTCTGCTATGGCACCATCAATCTCACCTATCATTGCTTTTGCACCGTCAGTGTAAATGTCAACACGTAATACTATACAGAAACACATATAATACTAAATAACAACCAAGTATTATGGTAAGAATAGTTCTGACCCCAAGGACCAGCTGAAAGAATCTCAGGGATGTTTCCATGAAGACTGCTGCTGGGTACCATTCCACTTCTCGCAGGTGGTTTTAGCCAAGTTCCAGAGAAAATAAGATTCATCTCTCAATCTCTGCCTCTGCCTCTGCCTCTGTCTCTCTCTCTCTCTCTCTCTCTTTCACACACACACACACACACACTATTATTCCTGTGAAATAAGTCAAATTTAGCTTTTAGATGTATATTTTAACCTTGTCTATCAACCATCACGACTCAGCCATTCGAGAATCCGCCTGCAGCACAGGAGCTGCAGGTTCCATTCCTGGGTCAGGAAGATCCCTGGACGAGGAAGTGGCACCCCACTCCAGGATTCTTGCCTGGAGAATCCCATGGACAGAGTTGCCTGGCAGGCTACAGTCCATGGGGTTGCAGAGAGTTGGACATGACTGAACTCCGGAGCACTCAGCACCTCAGCTCTCACAGCTCTTCTCCTCCCTTTGGTCACGGTGAGTCCCTCTTTCTTGAAGCACCTACTTTTCCAGGACAGAGCCCCATTTCCTCATTCATGGATTTCTATCATGAATTCCCTGCGTATTTCCCAATAATTGGATCTATTTCATCCCTTGTACCCTGCTGTTGCATTTTAAAATTCTAGCTACCTTAGACATGGGTTTAGAGGCGCATACTCTTCTGAAAATTCCAAATATGATTTTGACAAGTCATTCCCAACTACAAAATACTGAACATAGAAAAGACTCTTGTAAGAATGGCCGCCAGTGCCAGCCAAACTGTCCTCAGACCTCAGACACTTCCCTTGCTTTTGGAAACTACTTTGAAAAAACTGGATTATTCAGAGAAACTGGCATTTCAGAATTTAAAGAGGGAAGGCAAATATTTTGAACAAACACTATTTGAACACTTAAATGGTTGTTAAATTGCATTATTAATGAAAAATGGAATATTGAAAATTCAGAAGCACATTAAGAAAAACGAATTTTGGATCATATTCTTGGCAGTGCTGACCTGACTCTGTCCTGAAGCTGTCTGACCAAAATAATACACACATGTGCACACACATACACACAATTTCTACTTGATCTCATGGCTTAAAATTCTACCAGTCAAAGACTCATCTAGATTAAGAATCTGAATGTGCAAACATGTCTTGGTTGATTCACCATCTCTGTTATTCATGGAGGATAATGGGGTCAGAAGGGAAAGGATTGGGAGTTAACAATTTTGGAATATGAAAAGAGTGAAGTGAATATGCAGAGAAATGAAAGTAATGGGAAATGAGGCAAACTAGATGCAACAAGCAGAGGAGAAAGTGTCAAAGATAATTCACTGACTCAAAAATCTTGCCTCGTGGTCAGACCAGATGTTAAAAAGATGGGGGAAAAAATCATCTCTTTCTTTCTCCTCCTGATTCCTGAGCTGCGTGTCTCTTGAGAGCAAATCGCAGAACTTAGGTCTCTGCCCTCAGTTCTTCTCTTAAGTGATGGTTACAGACTCAGCACAGGCCAAATGCAGAAGCAGATTAATTTACACCAGTGTTTCTGCAGGCTGTTGTGTTATAGAAAGATACCAGGGACTGGGGAGGAGATCGTCTCAAAGCATTCAATTGACAAAAGCTTAGTGTGCAGAATGGTGTGATTTCTAAACAACTGGTTTACAAATGTAGATTTTTCCCAAAATTCCTTTGCTGGTTAAAGTTCTCCTCCTTAGGATTAATTTGAGTATTTTCCTATTAAGTTCTTTCTTTCTCTGAGGTTGCAGTGCATGCCGCCTGTCTTGTTGGATGCTGGCTCAACATGGGCAGGTAAAACATACTCCTGCCCTCAGGAAGCCCTCAAGGTGTAGTAGAGGAATTCATTGCTAAGGCAAAAATGGCGAGATGAAAGACAGAAAAAAAAGCTGTTTTTAAAAAAATTTTAATGAAAAGAAAAATTAAAAGAATGACAATTCAGAATTAATTTTTTTTCCAAACCATTCATTCAGTTTTCCTCTTTCATTTCTACTCAAATTCTGATTGTTAACTGAATTTTTGTCCCTCCCTCCCCAAATTCATATGTTGAACTCTTAACTCTGAACTGTGATGGTGTTAGGAGGTGGAGCCCTTGAGAAATAAATAGGTCATAAGGGTGGGGCCCTCAGGAATGGGATTGCTGCTCTTAAAAGGAAAGTAAGACATGAGAGCTTCTCATTTCTATGGGTTTCCTGCCTGGGCCTCCTAACAAGTCAATGATCTGTAACCTGGAAGAAGGTTCTCATGAGCGCTTGACCACGAGGGCATCTTTGTTCCCAAACTTTCAACCTCCAAAATCAGGAGAAATATATTCTACTGTGTACAAGCCACCGGGCATCCTGTGGCTCAGTCATGTCAGATTCTGTGCAATCCCATGAGCTGTGGCCCACCAGGCTCCTCTATTCATGGAATTTTCCAGGCAAGAATACTGGAGTGGCATTTCCTGTTCCCAGCATTTCCTGCTGGGAACCTTCCAGATACAGAGATTGACCCTGCATCTCCTGCATATCCTGCATTGGCAGGCCGATTCTTTACCACTGAGCCAGCTGGAAAACCCCATAAGTCACCTAGTCTATGGTAATTAATTTGTTACAGCAGCCCAAACTTACTAAGGCACTAATTTCATTAAGTCCCCCAAAACTGTAATCAACCACTGCACAAAAGCAGTTTTACAAATTAGGTTGCACCCTTCCCTCCCCGTATCCCCCTCTTAGTGCACAGCACCATGGGCTGACTTGTTCATCTTTACGTATTTTCAGGGTTTATCCTCGTCATTGCACGGGCAAGCCTGGTGCAATCATCAAAGTGCCATCTTTCTGCCCACAGTCTATACTCTCCTCAGAGACCAACACTGTTTGCAGTGTTTTAACCAGTTGCCGTTGCATCCTAGGAGCTATGCAAGTATGTCAGCTCCCAGTGCAGCCTGCTTGCCTTCCTCCAGAGGTTAGACTTGGAGGCGTTCACCGCGGAACCTCCCGCCTCCACTGAGCGCTTAAAGGCTCTTACCAGGAAGAGCCCGTAGGATCTGTTCCCCATCGAGAATCAGGAAATGAGAAGGTTTGCAAAAAGTGAAGCCTCTCTCACCGGCAATCTGGGCTGAGCTCTTGACCCAGAGGAATTTGTTAAATTTACTTTCAAACGCTCCACTTTTTAAAAGATTTTCTCTGGGCTTGCGGAGAGTTGTCTCTTTTAACGCATCACTAGCCTCCTCCCCTGTGTTTTCATCAAGGGGTGTGCGTTGTATCTCAGTCTTCCAAAGAGAGACTCTCCTGGCTACAGCCTTTGCTGGGAACCCACCCAGGAGGGCAGGAACTGTTTGCTCCTCTGGTGAAGCTGATCAGGCCTTTCCACTGGCTTCTGGGTTAACGGGAAAAAGCACCATTTTGCAAGCTTCTTGCTTTGTGTAGATTTAACCCAGATGCTCGAGAACATTTGCAAATGATCCCAGATCGATTTCTCTTCTCTGGATTCATCTTCAGATTTTCCAGATCTGACTTCCTTCCTGGCTGGTTCCGCCCTGGACCCGTGGAACAATAACTGAGATTCATACACCAGCGTTTATGGAGTATTTCCATGCACAGTAGGAGGCAAAATAAACGAACCACTTGCCACAGGCCAGGCACTGGGCCAGACTCTTAACAAGCATTACTATATCTAAGTCTTTAAAACCCTCTGTTGAGTGTCACTATACTTATTTTAGACAAGAAGAAAATGAAATATGCATTTCCTAAATGGAAGTTTCCCTCATGATTTTTGCAGCACCAAAATGCATGCTTCCATCATTCCAGCTGCTATTTCTTAAGAAAACTCGTGATGTCAAAAACCACCTTGGTATTTATGATTATATTTCCATCTTATACAATCATCTTGCTCATAACTAATTCAACAGCATTTTAAAAATAAATTTAGCCACTTGGACTTGATTGAGTCTTTTCAAAGCATTCAACTTAGTGTTTAAGGAGACAACACTTTTCCCTGTTGATGAGCTATATTTCAATGGTTTACAATAAATTAAAATATGCAAGTGCTGTGTTAAGTTCGAGTGGCATAAACAGGTTTGGGAAGAGCCCAGCTGACGCCAGGAGACAAAATTTCCATTGGTGGGAGCAGAAGTGTGGGGATGTATCAGAGAATAAATTCTAGCCTCAAGCTTCAATTTGAATATTTCAGAAAATCATTAGCATTTTTAATGCTAATTGATGTGTATTGTATGATAATTTTCTTTCCTTGTAATTGAACAGAACAATTTAAATAGGCAAAGTACTCATCCTTTTAAATGTTTACAGATTCACCTAGGTTTGTTGCTGGATGTGAGTTTCTGCAAACTCTGGGAGATAGTGAAGGACCAGGGAAGTGTGCTGCAGTTCATGAGGTCAGAAAGAGTCAGACATGATTTAGGGACAGAACAACAGCAACAAACTAGTTTTGCTTAATGCGTCTTGGGGTAATTTGGGGGTTTAACAGGGATATGGAGGACAAGATGTGGCCCTGGTCACGCCTGCATTTTTCAAGCGTTAGGCATAAGCTATGACCAAGAGTTAGGTCTGCTAAAGAAAAGGCCAAGTTTCTTTTCTAGCACATGAAGTACAAAACGTTACACCCTGGATCCTTTGTGACAGAAATGCATCCTTTCATCCATCCATTTATTTGGCAATATTTACTGAGCACCTTCTGTATTTTATGTGAGAAGGATACAATAGTAAACAAAAAAATGACATCATCCCTCTTCCGGTAGAGTTTTCAGTCTTTGATGAAACATAGGGACAGAAGATAAGCTGAAACCATGAAGAGTGCTGTAAAGGAGAGCTACGTGGTGCTTCCATTTACTGTGGTCAAGAAGGTCAGAGAAGGCTTTCTGGAAAACAGCATGAAATCAGAAGACCCCCACAAGAGGCAGTCAGGTGGTGAGGAGAAAGAGGCGCATTCAGGAAGAGGAAACCACAGGTAAAAAGACTGTTATGGGAGCAAACAAAGCAATATCAAGGGAATAAAATTCTCAATAAAGATAACAGAGTGACTTCAGCCAGAAGGGCTATCCCCAGAAGAAATACTGGGCATGCTAACAGGTAGATGACAAGTTGAAAAGGGAACATACAGATTTTCCCTTGGTGATTCCACAGCATCTAAATAAAGCAGATATTAGAAGAACTGACTCGGGCAATCAAGTTCCCAGGGTAGAGAGTTAGAAGTGGGAGGTGTGCAGGTAATGAGAATGGCCAGATGCAGACACGTCTCTGGAAAATCCATTAATCTGCAAGTCAGGGGACCTGAGTCATAGCCCTGGGTCCACTGAATAGCAGCTGTGTGATGTTTGGGAAGCCATTACTTTCTTAAGAAATTGGGAATCCCAGTCTTGGGTCTAAATCCTGACTCTGCCTCTTATTAGTATGTAACCTTGGGCTTATTACAAAACTAATCTGAACCTCAGTTTTCGTCTTTGAACAAATAGAGATAGCAATGGCTACCCCCACAGAATGGTAAGGATCAAATGAGATAGTAAATCTCAAAGGCTTAGTTGTATCTGAAGCTATTGGTACTCCACCCATTTCACTAACCATTGTCAGTGTCCCCTAACAGATTTCCAATCAACAGTGCCTGCATTTCATATCTGAGGACTTTCTCTCTAACATCTAGGAAAGTAGTTTTGCCTTTGAAAACTATACATCTCTGCCTTATATGTGGTGCATGCATACTCAGTTGTGTCAAACTTTTTTGCGACCCCATGGACTGTACTTTTGTCCATGGAATTTTCCAGGCAACAGTACTGGAATGGGTTGCCATTTTCTCCTCCAGGGGCTCTTTCCAGTCCAGAGATTGAACCTGCATCTCTTGAGTCTCATATATGGCAGGCAGATTCTTTCCCAATGAGCCATGTGAGAAGTCCAGCCCACAACTCCAGAGCTGACCATAAATGTGTCAGCATCTTCACCCTTTAAAGAAAATAATTCTGAAGTTTTGGTTTTATACCTTTGACCAGATTTTTCTGGGAGATTAAGTTTCATCCACGTTTTACTTCTTGGAATAAACTACTTGAAAGCAAATCTTTATCTCAGGATCGGCTTCTGAAAGAACCCAAACTAAGACATGTTACAGCAGCTATGATATACTAAGCCCTCAATATTTTGATGAATTAATAATTCATGATGAAAACTGTCATGCCTACTAAAGAAATTAAGCTTTCCAGTAAAACCCTAATGATTGTTTCAGATTCTAGGGGAAGTCTAAAGATTGTTCCAGCATAAAACTTGGAAGAAAAAGAATTCATCATTTTTCTCCATCCTCAAAAAAATAAAAATAACTGAGAGTAGCTTGCTGGATAAAGTGAAAAGTAACTAGATTCAAAGCAAAAGTCATCTGGACTGTTAAGAAAGCCAAGCAAAGACCTGAAGATCACAGCAGATGTTATCTGTAAATTATCTGAAGGAGCTTAAAGAAGCTGTAAAAAGCCAAATGCTGATTCCTCCTCTAGGACACAAGCCCAGACTCCTGTTGTTACTTCAGACCTAGTAAAAACTGGCCTCTCCTTCTGTTCTCCAGTATTTCAGGACAGTCAATTATGTAAAAATGCAACATATTATATAGGTTCCCATATAAAATTCACGGCAGTGAGTATGGAGTTATGCGGGATTTTCAAGATTATAAGGAGTTGGTTTATCTGTTATGTTCACAACCAGCTCCTGGCAATGGAAAGCCTATCTTTCGAAGATACACTTGAATGTTGATCATGATAGCAGACTCCAGCTAATAAGGACATAAGGCAAAAAGGGAGTGATCATCTCCGCCACGGACCACAAGATTAATTTCATCCCAGGACCCTTATGGTAGAATTCAAGCTAAGGATCATAATCAGACTATCTTCAGTTAAACAACAACAATAACAACAATAGTACTACTTTAATAATAAAAATATCTTAGGAAAATCACAGAGAGGGCTTTCAGATCAGACTGAAGACACTGAGCTACTTAATCAAATTGTTTTTCAGAATTTTTTGTGCACGTTGAAGCCGAGAAAAGAAAACTAATTTTCAGATTTTAACGTGATCTTCAAAAGTAAGAATGTTCATTGTTTACTATGGTAGTCATTGAATGGAATGTTTTACATATAGTATTTATTCATTTTCATGATCAATTCTTCAATGTTAGCATGACTGCATAAATTTAAAAATAGAGTGTCTTAACACAATGACCACCTATGTCTCATGATTCTAGGACCAAACTGTTCTGGGCCAGCTGATCTCAGCTGGGCTCACTCACATGCCTGGAGCCTTGGCTGGGACAACTGGGCTGAGCTGGCTCGACTCCACGTGGTGTCTCATTCTCCACGAGGCAAGCTCAGGCTTGATGTGATGCAGGCAGTGCTCCAAGAGAAGGGAATCATGGGCTTGGAACTAATACATCTTTTCTTCCACCAAAATATGTTGCCAAAGCAGGTTAACCCTGATACAGGATATAGGGAGAAAGATTACATCTTTTGATGGGAAGACTTCCAAGTCGCACTGCAAAGAGCATGACTATTGGGAAGGGTGAAGAATTGTAATTTTTCAGTCAGTCGAGGACATCCAGTAATTGGTATAAGCTCACTGATACTGTGGAGAGAATAAAATAGAGCATATCTTTGGCTTCCCTGGTGGCTCAGATGGTAAATAATCCGGCCTGCAATGCAGGAGACCTGGGTTCGATCCCTGGGTTGGGAAGACTCCCTGGAAAAGGGAATAGTAACCCACTCCGCTATTCTTGCCTGGGAAATTCAATGGACAGAGAAGCCTGGTAGGCTACAGTCCGTGGTATCTCAAAGAGTCAGTCCCAACTGAGCAAGTAACACTGTCACTTTCTTTGGAAGTCTTAAGGTCTGCAGTTAGGGCAGGGAAGCATGAGGTTAGAATGTCTTAAGATACTCTTCATGTTGGTGTTGTGATTTAGTCGTGCCTGACTCTCTGTGACCCCACGGACTGCATCACGCCAGGCCTCCCTGTCCTTCACCATCTCCCAGAGCTTGCTCAAACTCACGTCCATTGAGTCGGTGATGCCAGCCAACCATCTCATCCTCGGTTGCCCCCTTATCCTTCTTCTCTTCAGCCAAGTCTTTGCTAGTTAGAGCTCCCCTCTGTTCCTCTGGGAAGCTTCCTCTACTTAACCCCTGAGGCCCTTACTTGTTCCTATAGAACACTCTATTCTTCTGCCATAGCTTTTATCATATTGCAGTGTGTTTCTTCATCCAACCCTGCCTTTCTTTAGGAGACAACTCTCTGAAGGCAGGAACTGTCTTTTCTCTTCATCAACATAACAGATGCACATCAATGACCAAGAATGTGGCATCAAAGCCCCGTGCGGTAAATACCATATTGCTTGAGAAATGAGTGAAAATTCAGAAAGCTATGACTAAAAATAACACAGAAAGCCACTGTGTGACTAAGAGTGCAGAGACATATGGTGCTCTCATTGTTATTCCAGTGTAGTGACAAGAGTGCCCTGCCACAGAGGTGCCCCGGCGCTAACCGCCAGGTAGCACAAGCCAGCTCCCTCATGCTCTTCTTCCGTGGGGAACTCTCTTCTAGCTAGAGGACCATACCTTTTTAAGCACCGTAAAAAAAAAAGGAGTCAGTCATTTGTCTGCAGCCTCTTGTGCAATTGAAAGCTAAAAGTCTATTTGAGGGTTCTAAACAAGAGTGCATTTCTTGATTGGATTTCTGTCTACCATGAGGCTTGGAAATAAATTGCCCCCAGTTTCTGGTAAGGAATATAAGTCTGTTGAGCCCTTTGCTTTTCAGCATGTTTCCAGTCACTGACCAATTACTCTTTTTATTTGGACCAAAATTAAATAGTCTTGGTTATGTGAAGCTAGATCTGGAAAATATTGGGTGGTTGAGAAAATATGAGAAGATAATAGGGTTGCCTTGTTGGACATGAATAACCTACACAATTAGTTTCAGCTAAAAATATATCAAAATTTAAGATAATTAAAAAAACAGCAAAATAAACAAAGTAACTCTTTTCTGTAAATACTTTTCTAATAGTATTTTAAAGTTGAAAAGAAAAACTAGGTTTTATATGATTTGTTAAGATTTTTAAATAATCCTCGGTAAAAGAGCATTCTTGATTAGAGTCTTTGTGAAGTCAAATTTGATTTAAGCTTCATCATGTCTAGAACATAAGCAAATTTATCAAGCAATTCAATGTTGGAAAACTAAAGATGCCACAGAAATAGAATGAGGAAACACACGTAACATTTGACCCCCCAACAATCAAGCCTATAGGAATTAATTTTATAGGTATCGTTTAATGTGTTCACAAAAATGAACATTCAAGAATATTCATTGTACTATTTCATAATATCATCCTAGGAACAATGTAAACACAATAAAAGACTAGTTAAATTCACCCAGTATATGTATGTAAATAATGGAATGCTATGTAGCAGTTAAAATGAACAAGGCAACACATCTATGTACCAACATGGAGCTTTCTCGAAGGTATATTGTTAAGTAGAACAGAAATACAAGGTAATGAACAATGTGGATGCATTCTAAAACTTGTATTTACTATTTTAAAAGTAGTACAAATGTTATATTTTCTGGAAGCATACATTAAACACAAGTAGGAATCATTGGCTCCTGGATGAGAAATTATTGATAAAACAATAATATTGTTGGTAGAAAAATACTATTAGTAGAACAGTAATGAGCTGTGGAAAATTCTGAAAGAGATGGGGATACCAGACTACCTGACCTGCCTCTTGAGAAACCTATATGCAGGTCAGGAAGCAACAGTTAGAACTGGACATGGAAAAACAGACTGGTTCCAAATAGAAAAAGGATTACATCAAGGCTGTTTATGGTCACCCTGCTTATTCAACTTATATGCAGAGTACATCATGAGAAGCGCTGGGCTGGAAGAAGCGCAAGCTGGAATCAAGGCTGCCGGGAGAAATATCAATAACCTCAGATATGCAGATGACACCACCCTTATGGCAGAAAGTGAAGAGGAACAAAAGATCCTCTTGATGAAAGTGAAAGAGGAGAGTGAAAAAGTTGGCTTAAAGCTCAATATTCAGAAAACGAAGATCATGGCATCTGGTCCCATCACTTTGTGGCAAATAGATGGGGAAACAGTGGAAACAGTGTCAGACTTTATTTTTGGGGTCTCTAAAATCACTGTAGATGGTGACTGCAGCCAAGAAAATAAAAGATGCTTACTCCTTGGAAGGAAAGTTATAACCAACCTAGATAGCATATCGAAAAGCAGAGACATAACTTCGCCAACAAAGGTCCGTCTAGTCAAGGCTATGGTTTATCCAGTAGTCATGTATGGATGTGAGAGTTGGACTGTGAAGAAGGCTGAGCGCCGAAGAATTGATGCTTTTGAACTGTGGTGTCAGAGAAGACTCTTGAGAGTCCCTTGGACTGCAAGGAGATCCAACCAGTCCATCCTAAAGGAGACCAGCCCTGGGTGTTCATTGGAAGGACTGATGCTGAAGCTGAAACTCCAATACTTTGGCTACTTCATGCGAAGAGTTGACTCATTGGAAAACAGCCTGATGTGGGGAGGGATTGGGGGCAGGAGGAAAAGGGGACGACAGAAGATGAGATGGCTGGATGGCATCACCAACTCGATGTACCTGAGTTTGAGTGAACTCCAGGAGCTGGATGGAGGGAGGTCTGGCGTGCTGTGATTCATGGGGTCAAAGAGTTGGGCATGACTGAGCGACTGAACTGAACTGAATGAGAGAAAGTTACCTTTCACTTTGTTTTATATATTTTAAATGTTTTATATTATACTTGCATTATCTAATCAAGAAAATAATAATGCTGAATAAATAAAGGAAAATCTGTGTGTATAGAGTAGAAATTAATGTAAACTCTTAAATTACAATCATTATTTCAGATAGAGACTAACCAGGAGCCCAAAATAACTGACACTAGTGTACACAAACTACAGGACAAATGTAAGTGTACTTAAGGTATGTGATTAGGACTGAGGGTAAGCTTAATTCAATTATATAGTTTACACTTTACCCTAAGAAAAGCTCCCATCCTATCCAAGAACATATACAGGGACACACACACACACACACAGTCGTGGGATCATTCTAAAGCAGAAAAGTGTCACATATTTAATAAAATGGAAGTACTTTGGGTCTATTTTGAAGAAGTAAGATATCCAAGATTCTCAAAAGGGAACAGTGTTGTCTGAAAAAGAGAGACCAATAAATAAATAAGTAAATAAACACCATGTAGAGTAACTTACTTTTGAAATGAAAACAGCAGTTTGCACCTCAAAACAGATGAAAAGGTTAAAAAGGGAAAGCCTAAAAGGACAAGACTTCCATTTCTAATTCTGACAGAGTAGACTGTATCCAATCAGTTCTTCCACTGGGAACCACTAGACAAGCTGAATAACATACAAAACAAATCCAAACCATTCTTTGAGGGCATTCAATGAGCGGAGAGGCAGACAAGACAAAATTTGCTGAGATCCCATGAAAGGAGCTTCATTGAGCAAAACCCAAATTCTCAGCCATTTTTTCTCCTTTATACTGTTTTCTTAGTACAGAGACAAGGCTTCTAAGCAGAAGGCAGTGGTTCAGAGTTTCAGTCTTTCCTTTGGGCTAGGGGAAAAAAAAAATTTTTTTCCATGTTAAAACAACCAGTAATGGAGGAGCCAAGACTAGAAAGAAAAGATAACCTCAGGGAAATGAGGACACTGCAGATCCCTAATTTGTGATAGTAAGGGCCACTGAACCAAGCAGATGGATCAGTCTATGGGCTAAAAAGCTAACCTAGAGCATTTTCAGAAGACTCACAAGGCTGGGGGATAGAAACTGGAGGTCAGAATCCACCATTAATAAGAGACCCTGGTGAGCACTCAGGTTTTCAATTAAAAGCAGTGACGGCTAAGCCTAGGAAAAAGGGTAAGCAGGAAATAGACAGGTGCTCACAAAGGCTAATCCTACCCCAAATTGCTGCAGTTCCTGATTGGAGCAAGGTGACCTGCCCCAACTCTAATAGTATTTAATTTTAACGGAAATTAAATACTCTCTAGAGAAAAATAGCAGCTAGAGTTTCTGAAATGTTTGTTCACTAGTTTCAACATTTGATTTTAAAAAATACCAGGAATGCCAAGAGACAAAACTAAAGGGCTAAAAAATTTTTAAAAGAAAAGAGAAAATAATATATATACACAATACAATTATATTTTATCATATACTTATGTCTTATAATGCAACTATAAACGTAGATGATTATTTATGTGTCCAACTCTTTGTGACCCCCATAGACTATACAGTCCATGGAATTCTCCAGGCCAGAATACTGGAGTGGGTAGCCTTTCCCTTCTCCAGGGGATCTTCCCAACCCAGGGATCGAACCCATTTCTCCCGCACTGCAGGCGGATCCTTTACCAGCTGAGCTATCAGGGAACTGCCCAATATAATTATGTCTTATAATGCAACTATAAATGTAGATGATTATTTATGTAATTTTATATTTATTACAGCTTGAATCTACAGTGTACAATATTATACACTTGCCAAAAAAATTCAGTGCCAGAGAGCTTCCCTGTCAATCTCCTGTGAGCTATAATATCTCTGAGCAGCATCTTCACATTTGGTCAGTTATAGACCACCAAGGAAATTGTATTTGCAAATCACTCAATTTGAGTGATTTTCCAAGGAAAATGGTGAGTTTCCAAGGAAATGTCCCCTCTTTGCCAGCCCACCTTTCCCAGGCAACAAGCCATTTCACTGCCACTCCTGTGCACATGTTGTTTGAATTGTTACACTTGAACAAAAGACAGTGTTCTCATTTCTTTTGTGCAGTTTTGAGTGTATTCCTGTTCTGTAAAATGGCCTAAAATTTGGGAGAAGCCAATGCCAAGGGTTGACAAGAATGTCAAGAATGTGGAAGTACCAGAACTCTCATCACATGCTGGTGGGAGTGGAAACTGATACAAGTTATTTAGAAAATGTTGGGTAGGATTGCTGAAAATCGGCACCACAATCTGTTCTGATTATTCAGCATTCATGCTCTTTGGTAGGAGTGCAAGATCAACGAGTGGTTAGTGGTGGTTATCAGTCATGTCCGACTCTTTGCAAACCAATGGACTGTCATCCGCCAGGCTCCTCTGCCCATGGGAATGGGTTTCTATTTCCTTCTCCAGGGGCTCTTCCAGACACAGGAATTGAACCCATATCTGTTGCATTGGCAGGTGACTTCTTTAACACTGAGACACCTGGGAAGCCCAGATGAGTGTTTCAGTTCAATTCAGTTCAGTCGCTCAGTCGTGTCCGACTCTTTGACCCCGTGAATCGCAGCACACCAGGCCTCCCTGTCCATCACCAACTCCTGGAGTTCACTCAGACACGTCCATCGAGTCCGTGATGCCATAAAAAAAAAAAAAAGAAAAGAAAAACTCACATGTGGTATGATTCCACTTCTGTGAAGTTCAAAAATCAGTCCAAACATATAATAAGCTAGCAAACTGCACAGGTACAAGGCAGAGTCCCCACAAGCCTGCTGTCCCTTCAAGGGTCAGCCACAAGTGCAGAGTCTCTGGGCCGCCCTTCACTTCAGACTCACTGGAGGCTAATTCCAGGCGGTTTAGTTGCTCTGTCCTGCCCAACTCTTGCAACCTCACGGAGTGTAGCCCGCCAGACTACCCTCTC
The DNA here is from genome assembly GCA_006410675.1 of Oreotragus oreotragus. NCBI lineage: Eukaryota > Metazoa > Chordata > Mammalia > Artiodactyla > Bovidae > Oreotragus > Oreotragus oreotragus. The sequence goes on along the minus strand of SJYX01010441.1, from coordinate 209,752 downwards.
CATGGGATTTCCCCAACAAGAATCCAGGAGCGGGTTGCCATTTCCTTCTCCTGGGGATCTTTCTGCCCCAGAGATTGAAACTGCGCCTCCTGCGTTGCAGGTGGCCTCCTACTTTGCAGCTGGATTCTTCACTGATGAGCCAGCAGAGAAGCTCAAGTCTCCACCAGAGTCTCTCCCAGTTACTCTCGGGTTCTGTAACTTGCTAGCAAGACTCATGGAATTCAGAAAACACTCTAGTTATGATGACAGTTTTACCGTAATAAAAGTGGACGAATTATAGTCATCAAAGGAAGGGAAGTATAGGGAGGAATCTGGAAGAGTTCCCAGTGGGAAGCTTCATGGTCCACAGAACTTTCCTCTCCTGGAATGGGTGTGTCACAATACCTATTACCGACAAGGGAAGCTTCCTGGTACCACTGGTGTCCAGAACCTTTATTGAGACTTGACTGTATATTGCCTGCATGGTTGACCTTTAGTCTTAGCCCCTCCTGTTCAATTCAGTCACTCACCCGTGTCCAACTCTTTGCGACCCCATGAATCAGCACATCAGGCTTCCCTGTCCATCACCAATGGTCTGGGCTAATACCTTTACTCTCCAGTTTCTCCAGAGATCAAATATGATGGGACAGCTCTCAAAGCTCCCATTGTAAGTCACATGGTTAGACTTTCTAGTGACAAAAGCTCCCAGGCAAATGAAGACACTGCTCTCAGGATGGACATTCAGGGCCTAGAGATCACCTCCTCGTACTGAAAAACAGAGTCCAGATCCCTCTTCAGGCAAGCTGAATTCCTTACTATACAGTTACTGATGCAATTTTATAGAACACCAGTTAAATTTAAGGGCTGGGATCAGCCAGGTAAAGAATCTGTCTGCAGTGTAGGAGACCCAGATTCAATCCCTGGGTCAGGAAGATCCCCTGGAGAAGGGAATGGCTACCCACACCAGTATTCTTGCCTGGAGAATCCCAAGGGGTCGAAAAAAGCCAGACACGACTGAGCAACTTTCACTTCACTTCATACAGACAGAGAGAGTAAGGTGCTGGCTTCTAGGACGCAAGTAATGTTCTATTTCTTGACCTGCTGGTAGTTATATGGGTCTGTTTACTTTGTAACATTCGTTTTTCAGCCCTGTTTTCCATGATTTGTGCACTTTTCAGCATGTGTGTTACACTTAAATAAGAACGTATACTTAGGGGGTAAAAAAATGGAAACTCAGAGCTGCTGTGCAGCCAGAGCAGATATTTAATAGAGAGAAACAGGGGGTGTCCTACAATCCATGGCCTCTACCCAGTAGGGAAGCACTTTGCGGGTTGAACTCAGCACAGAAGCCACACTCTTGCTGCCAAAGAAACAGCGGCAGTAAACCCCTTCCTGCTGCTAAGGTGCTGAAAGGCCATTTCAACCCCAAATGGCAGAGGTCACGAAGGGTGTGTGGCCCAGAAAATATCAATGAGGGATGCAGAGTCAGCCTGAGGAAGAGAGGCAGGGGTGAGAAAGGAAAGGATGCGGGGAGGAAGGGGAAAAAGACAAAGAAGACCAAATAGAAGTATTTCTTTAGCTGGACATCTTGGAGTTTCCCAGAACAGTCTCTGAGATGAAGAATTTGCCTGCACTTGTAAGAAAAGGCTCCTTGGAGAAATAGCGATGGAGTAGAGGAAGTAGGTCAGTGGTGGGCGACAGTCAAGGGAGGGTATGATTTTAGGCAAAGTCCCAGCCTCTATCCGATCCCAAAGGAAGCTCTGGAGTGTACATTATGCCTTAGAGTCTGTCTCCTCTCAGGGAAAGCCTGCTGGGTTTCTCTGCTTTTATACCAGTTAATCATCTGCTTGGGGCCACCTCAAGAGGGGCGAAAGTTCCCAGGCCTTTCCAGCTCTTGCCAAGAGCAGGCAAAAGTGCTCTAGAATTTTGAAGACAGTCCTCCGAAGAGCGTTGCCTACCGATGTGAGTTACTGGAAGCTAAAGCATATGGAAATCAAGAGATCAGAAGGATCCAAGGGGTTCCTGATGGAGCAGTCATTACACCTGGTGAACTCAATATGCAGGCTAAGTGGCTTCAGTCATGTGTCCAACTCTTGGCAATCCTACGGACTGTAGCATAAAAATATGCTATATATATACATTTTGCATTTTGTTATATACATTTTTATTTAAGTTAAACATTTAGAACATTGTATTCAATCGTCCTGGCATGAGAAGAGTCGTTCTCAGTCAACCTTTCATAATGTCCCAAGCTGTTGTTCAGTCACAAACCCCATGGACTGCACTGTGCCAGGCTTCCCTGTCCTTCACTATCTTGTCCTAAGTTAGATCATCTTTTAACTTACTGTTTAATACATTTATTCAAATGGGATGAATTCCAGCCAGTAACTTCAGAAACTATTTTAGAACTCAGAAAAGGAAGACAGAAATGGAAAATGCCTGGAAGATACCTGGACAGCTCCTAGAAAAAAACCGTAAGCCTGTCAGGGTAGATGGTGAGTTGCATGATCATTCATTTAAAGAATAGCGAGTGAGGAAGACATCGTGTAAGGTTCTAGTGATATAAAGACAGACATACATAGAACTTGCCCTTGAAGAGCCCACATTCCAAAGAAGACAGTTAAATCACAGCTTATATAAGACATTATGGTAAATGCTCCCATGAAAATATGAAAATCAAATGTTGCAGAGAAGTAATACATTTTGAGCAAAACTTGGCAAAGTAGCTTAAGCATTTTCACCCTTCGACACATTTTCTGATCGCTCTGTTATTCTGTGTCCTGCAAACATATTATCACATTTCATATAGGTTAAGGAAGAGAGATTTACAAATGAAGCAAATTGAAGTTGTGGTGAAAGCAAGACTTGAACCACTTATTAATGGTTAATCTGGATGCTTCCTAAACCTGATCCAGCAGAAACTATTCAAGAGAAATGTTTCATTTTTTCAGTTTTAAGTAGGATATATGATATTCTACCACAGAGATCAGCAAAGGAGTAACCATAGGCCACATCCAACCTAATGTCTGTTTCTGTAAAGAAAGTTTTATTAGAACACAGCTGAGCTCATCATTGGCATTTGATCTGTGGTTGCTTTCCTGCTCTAGGGCAGAGATGTGATGGCAACCACGTGGTTTACAAAGCCTAAAATATTCATTACCTAGGCCTTTTAAGAAAATGTTTGCTGACCACTGTTCTATGAGTCATGAATTATGAAAATTGAGAAGGTATGCTCATAATTTGAGGCTCCTTCGGTGGCTCAGACGGTGAAGAATTTGCCTGCAATGCAGGATGCCTGGGTTCAATCCCTGGGTCAGGAAGATCCCCTGGAGGAGGGCATGGCTACCCACTCCAGTATTCTTGCCTGGGGAATCCCGTGGACAGAGGAGCCTGGTGGTCTACAGTGCATGTTGTTGCNGGTTCAATCCCTGGGTCAGGAAGATCCCCTGGAGGAGGGCATGGCTACCCACTCCAGTATTCTTGCCTGGGGAATCCCGTGGACAGAGGAGCCTGGTGGTCTACAGTGCATGTTGTTGCAAAGGGTTGAACACTTCTATTACGACTACCCTCTTAGGAGCTACGTGTTTCTGTCATTTCTTATCTGATGTGGTAAAATCTTGGGGCAGAGGAGATGCCTGGATTCCTTTCACTCATCACTTTTAACAAAGAAATTCAAAATCAAATATTTAAAAAAGAAAAGTTTAAGCTGACTCCTTCCTCAGCCTTTCTGTTAGGAGTAAATGTAATAGACACCCCATAATCACTTATTAGGTAAGTTGTCACCGTGGTTTTCTGTGGACCTGCTAGGATTTTAAAAGGTTTTAAAGAAATCTTTGAACAAACATGCAGTACCTAAAGTTCAACATTCAAATGGAAAAGGTCTTCTTTTGCCATCTCTAGATTGTTGAAGTTTGTTGGTCAAGCCAAAGTCAGTGATAAAATTAAACAACCTACCAGCCCATAAAATGGATGAGAGTTATTAATATTCAAGAATGATATTGGTGGTTTAGTTGCTAAGTCGTGTCCGACTCTTGTGACCCCATGGAGTGTAGCCCACCAGTCTCCTCTGTCCATGGGATTTTCCAGGCTAGAATACTGGAGTGGGTTGCCATTTCTTTCTCCAGGGGATCTTCCCAACCGAGGGATCAAACCTGGGTCTCCTGTACTGTAGAGAGTTACAAAAAAGAATCAACTTTGCTGTTGCCATGGAGTTCCACTCTAATTGAGTGTAAATGTATAAAGGATGGAGCTAGAGGAAAACCTGATATAACCATCTCTTTAAAAGTGTCCATTAAGAAAATGAGTAAGTTAAATGTATTAACAGCCGATCTAAAATTTAAGAGGTTGAAAAATTCTCACATATTTTGCAAACATGCAAACAAATTTAATAGGTTGCTATTACATACAGCTCACAGAGAAGGCATTAAAACATTAAGATAAATGAGATTTCATAAGCAGGAAAAAAGAATAGTATTAATAGTTTCATAACAATTCAGTGACCAGACTGATAAAGTTTTGACCTTGTTTATATAATTCTAAATTCATTTTTAAAAGTCCCAAATCAACTTTATGTCTTAAAAAAGAGGTACTTGTTTTTCACCACAATGATACTCATATTTACATTTCTGAAGGACTTGATGGTTCAGGTGGCATGCCAATCATGTACCAAATATGGTAGTTTCTCTCGAATTCTGCTGCAATTTATTCCCAAGTGGATGTGTCCATAACTTTGCTGTAGTTCAGCAGTGTTTCTGTCCCCATTGAGAATTGATTTGTACAAAGGTCTCTGGCTTCCTGCTGCCAGCAAAGAGAACATATAAGCTCCGGGAATGATTAAGGTAAAGGCTCTGGTAAGTTTCTTACTTCAGAAAAATATCCATATTCTTCTGAGATTGTGCTTCCTGAAATCTTGCAACTTGGACTATTGAACTCAGTTGCTAATAATTAGAACATTTTCAAAGTTTCCAATGTAGTTGAGTTTAAACTGAATCCTCTGATTCCATGATCTGATGACCATGGGTTCATCTTTCAATGACTCTGCTTTCTGAATTTCCTGGATATTTTTGCTTGACTTCCTGTTTACTCAGATACAGAATCTTATTAAGAAACCAAACTTTTCCATAGTGTTTCTTGATTTAGTTTTGTTTTGAACCTAATAAGTAGCCTTCAGCATGGAGCATATAGACTTCCACTCTTATTTCAAAGCCCAAACAACAGTGTTGGAAAGTACTATCCTGAGGATTTAGTAATGAAAGAAAATCCTTGAAAGCTTCAGCCCCATTCATTAACATAAATCTAAACCCCCTGCAAGTAGCTGCAGGGCCAACTCTAAGCTGGCTCCCTTTCTAGTCAATATCTAAATAAGAAGGAAGTCTGTACCTACAGAATTTGAATTATTACAGCAGGGAACTGAGTTCAAGCTATAAATAAAATAAATAGCTTGCTCCCCATAAAGTTGATCTTAGGTAGGAAATCAATTTCTCTCTGTAGAAAACGACCAGTCTTCCACCACCTGGAAGGTTTGTTTGGAAAAATGCCAGTCACCTAATGGGTGCTCGATAAATACATCTTGGATTATTCCAGTCAAATCCATTACAGTCTTTTTAGGACAAGTCAATGTATCAGCATGACCTTTGACGTTGTTCTCTTGGGGTCTTTCCTGCTTCTATAGACCAGGGTTTATATCCTTAATTATTCCTAACTTTGGCTTTAGTGCTTTCTTCTGACTGGGCTGTTCATCTCAAAAATTCTTTCTACAGAATGCGTCTTGCTCAGTAGACCTTTTATAACTGGACAGGGAGATTCATCTGACCAAAGCAATTAGGTGCTGTCTTTACTGCAGGTCAGAGACCCAGAGTAAATATATTTTTATTGTCCTTCCTTATAGTCCTGAGTTTCTGATTTAAAATCTAGACATAAAGTTAATGTTCTACAAAAAAAAATTTTTTTCTGAATAGGCCTTTCAGCAAGCCAGACAGACTCTCTACAGAGGTCCTGGTTTGAGTTTCAAGAGGTATCCATTCAAAAAAAAAAAAGATGAATAAAGAAATAATTTCTCCTTTAAATGTCATATTTTCCTCTCACTCTGTAAACTGAAATTACATAAGTCAGAAATCTAAAATCTGTTGAAGTAATAATACAAAAAATTTCCCATTTTTAGTTTCTGTAACTGGTAAACTTTGATCCCTGTTTTCTTATTCATTGTTCACAAATTTTTATATTCCTTTTCTCATCCCTGATCTCAGGAGTCCAGCAGTATGGTGTCGTTACTGAGTCCAAACACATACTGCTCACCACATGTACAGGCCAATAAATCTAGAGACAGATTTCTGGGGCTAGGAATGGAGATTTTATCCAGAAAGCCTGCTGACTGAGAAGATGGTGGAATAGTGTCCCAAATAACTCTTTTATCTGAGTTAGAATTCAGGCTTTTTATATATCAAAAGGGGAGGGAAAGTGATTGCTTGCTGCAAACTTCTTGTGTCTGAATCCTTTGTTCTTGCTTCTGTCCACATATGTCAAGTCATGATGTTCCTGTAAATCTCCAACAAGACAAATGTTATTCTCTGTTCTGCAACTTTCTATCTTTATATGAACGGGAAAGAGTTATACCTTTAAAGGGCAGACCCTTGAGAATGGGTTGTCCTGTATATTTCAGGATATAGGCAACATTCTTAACTTGTAGCCAAAGCAATACCATACAAAGGTTAAAGTAAAAGAAACAGATCTGATATGGAGTCAGATTTGTTCTCTCCTATTACGGTGTTAGGGACTTCCCAGGTGGCGCAGTGGGTAAAGAATCTGCCTGCCATGCAGAAGACGGGAGACGTGTTATGTGTGAGGACTTTGAATATTTGGGGGTTAGGNAACATTCTTAACTTGTAGCCAAAGCAATACCATACAAAGGTTAAAGTAAAAGAAACAGATCTGATATGGAGTCAGATTTGTTCTCTCCTATTACGGTGTTAGGGACTTCCCAGGTGGCGCAGTGGGTAAAGAATCTGCCTGCCATGCAGAAGACGGGAGACGTGTTATGTGTGAGGACTTTGAATATTTGGGGGTTAGGGTCGGGTTTTACAGCGTTACTTTGCACACATTCTCATACTCTATGTCTCCATCTCTTATTCTCTCATGCTTTTTCAATTTTTGTTTACATTAGTAATTATTCCATCTTCTCCCTGGAAGATTTTCATGATTTGTCATCTTTACCTCCATTTTAAAGATAAAAAAAACTAAAATGTATGGGCTTATCTAAGATGACGCAGCATCCATCCTTTCATTGGGTAAACACTGAACTGAAATGAAAGTCTAGTCTTTCTTCTGCTTAAAATTTCTTCAGTGTGTTCTAGCTGCTCTGAGAGCCAAGTCCGAATCCTGAGTTTGGATCACATGGTGGTATCTCTCCAGGCCTGCCCCCGTCCCTTCCTGCCTATCTCTGTCTCCCTCCCGCTTACCCTGTCATCCCAGCACAGCTGTCAGCCCCTCGGAATTTCAACTCTTTCCCACTCATGACGCTTGGCATATATGGTTCTCTCTTCCAGAATCACTCTTTCCCATCTCCTAATAAAATCTTCTCATCCTCGATTTTCAACCTAAATTTTGCTTCCTCTGTAAAGCCATCTGTGATCCCATAGATTATGGAGATCCTCATCATATACTCTCTCACAGCACCCAGCTTTTCACCTTGTACACTGATCAGCATTGTTATTTAACATTATTTGCTTAATTACAAGCTCCCTGAAGACAGACACTATTTAGAATGCTTTCAGCAAAGTTGGTAATCAAGGAATATATTTGAATTGAAATGAATTAATTTGTATGGAATGAATAAAATGCATAAAAACAAGGCTATCCCTATTAAAGCCGTAGTCCCTTTATAATATGTTTTGATAAGTCAAAAAAAATCATTTTTTTGGTCATTAAAAATCATTTCCATTTGAATTTTCTAATTTTGCTCTCAGTCATTTATTTTTCATTTGTAATAGCCATGGATGAAATGTAAGTTGACCAGCATATATGTTGACCTGTTTCCAATCATTTATCTCTTAATAACTATTCTTTTTTATTTGTAAACATTCTAGATTATCTAAGAAAATATAATAACAAATTACAATAAATTTTACTTGTATATGTTACATGCCAATAATAATACTATTATTATAACAATTTTATAGGTGCACAAACTAAAGTTTAGATTTTCCAAAGGAAAGCCAAAAATGAGATCTGGGTAGTTTCGACTCCTAAGCCTGTGCTCTTATCACTCATGTTACATTATTCTCCCCAAGTATTCCCCAAACGTTCAATTATCCATTATCAAATTTCCTCCATACAGTCTCAGAAATCTATAAATAGCTTAATAAATGAAAGCTTAATAAATGTATTTTTGTGCATGCTTATAATGCTATTTATGATTCATCATTATAGTAGTATTTTTTTTTACAGTAGGTCCTTGTTTGTTACCTATTTTAAATATAGCAGTGTGTACATGTCAATCCCAAACTCCCAGTATATCCAGAGAAGATTTTTTATGACATGAATGTTTTAATAAGATTTAATAACAGACAGTGGGAAAGTGGACAAGGGCAAGAAAGATGAGAATGAGAAAAATCAGTTTAGAAGCTTTAGTTTGTGAAGCTATTAAAGAGAATAGTAGTTAGAGAAGAAAGAGAAAGAGAGCAAAGAAATATTTGCAGGTAGAACTGAAAAGATTCAGTGACTGATTTATGAGATTCAGCTGAAGACAAGTCATCAGTCAAAGATATCTTCAAAGTACCAAACTAGGGGAATGCCTGGTCATTTCCAGTGATAGGAAATTAGAAAAGACTGTCAATTTGCAGTGTCAAAAATATAGAGAGTTGTTCTTTGAAATGACAGAAATAGTCATGACACTGTGTAGTAATAGTTGGGGGCATGAACCTGAGTCTTAAAAGAAAAGACAGATTAGAGATATAGATTTAGCAGTAAGCCACATAAAGCTGATAACCAAGCCGTGACTCATAAAATAGATTATTATACAATCTATGTAATAATATATAATATAATAATATAATTGCATAATTATATAAATGCAATACATATTTTCTTTTAAGTAACTACTTCTAATTTCTGAATAATTTGATAATAGTGTTAGCTACCGAATATACTTATATAAATATCAAATCTTTTTGTATCCCTATATGTTTTTGCAACTTTATTTTCTTTAAAATGAACTCAGAGCACTAAAACACTGAATTTTATAGAACTTTTAATGCTTCTTCTTTCTTAAAAATTAATTATTGTGTATTTTATTGAGTCTTATGTTGTATTCTAAAAACCCAACATGCTGCACTGTGCCAGTTGGAATTATGTTTTATTTCTGTTTGTGTTTCCCCTGAACATTGCTAATATGATTAATGAACCAGACAAAAAATTGGCGTCGTGGTTGTTTGTTTTTTGTTTTTTTCCTGCCTCCTAAGCATATGAATGCAAAAGTCACTTCAGAAAACATTCTTTACTCCCCTCCTTCCACCTTAGGGAGGAAGTGTACATTTCTGTCTCTAAGTTACACATCCTTCCTGCCATCAGACTTAATCCCCAAAGATTTTCAACTCAAAAACACAATGTTTTCTGTGCAAATCACATAACCAATTTAAATTTTAATAGCATCAATATTGTGCTTTTCTCCATCTCCTACTGCAATATACAAATGCAAGGGTGACCTTTAGAGATTTCTACTTCTTCCGGAACGCATCTCTCATTCATTGAGAAAAACTGTGACCCTTTGTCAGGTATTTCCAAATAATTCTACATGACTTACGTTAACTTTCATTACAGCTTCAGAAATTGTTCTCATTAGTTCTATCTTTGCTAAAGTCATTTATCAAGCACTGGCTATCCAGCTGTCAACAGCTGAAACCCATTTTAATAGGAAGCTGTTTTAATATTAAAATAAAAAAATTATTAACGGTGTAATTAAAAGAGATCAGAAATAAGGGCACAAATATGAGCTCATAGAATACGTATGTTGTCTGTTATATTTAAGAGATAGACTTTGGTTGAGATGCATTGAGCATGTGTTCTGTCTTGGAAGAAGAATTGTTTTCTTGCAATGAGAGAAACTCACATCTCTCTCTGATGAGAGAAATGTTTGGAAGATAGAAATGAAGAGTGTGAAAATTAGCTGGGTTTGAGTAAAACGAAAACGATATTCAGAGAGTGTCTTCTGAGGACTCAGTTTACCCAGACTTAGTAGTGGTATCTGGCAACTACCTGCCCAAGGGAGAGTGACTATTATGGCCTGGCTGGATATATATTAAAGCACACACACAAAAAATCTCATGAGAGTATTGGTGCATATGTCTTGTTTCCAAAACTATATCCCCCCAAAATGATGCATTATGAAAGAATTGTGACAAGAAGTTTGGCCAAGGATGAGATTCTTTGTGTTTATGAAAAGAGCATTCTCACACAGAGAGAGCCAACTAAGGCTCCATCTCCTGGTTGAAGATGAAAGAAAATGTCTACTATCACAGCTAAGGTCAGCGCAATATGACGTTTGAGTAGATTTCGCAAGATGGTCTAAATTTCATTATTTCAGTATAATTCCCAGAGACACTGGCTTATCACTGTGTAGGATCTCGGTAATATCAACTATCTCACTGAAGAATTCTAGGAATTAAGTGTAACTTTTCAGTAAGAGATATTATTGATTAAAAAGATTAAAGGTTGGTTGGTTTGTGTAAAGCGTGTGAGCAGGGAAAGTGTCTCCTTTAGCCATAATCCCCAAGTAGAAATTCTGGAATCCCCTCTCCATTAACAGTGGAGAAGGAAATGGCAACCCACTCTTGTACTCTTGCCTGGAAAATCCCATGGACAGAGGAGCCTGGCAGGCTACAGTCCATGGGGTCACAAAGAGTCGGACATGACTGAACGACTACACTTTACACTCCATTAACAGATCTCTTATTTGGAATCTACTCTCAAATTTGGATCTATGTTTGCTAAATATAGCAAAAACCAAAAAGCATTACAATTCAAGGTCACTTAGTGTTCATTGTTCTATTACATATAAAATATAGAACCCCAAAGATCCATGAAGAGTAAAAACGCCTGGGTAAGGAATGCTTTTGTACAGGACGACCGTTGTGTGAAAGTCTCCTAGGATACTTTGCAGCACATACTGCTGGCTTCTGTGTATCTGCCGAAAGCATCACACAGGGCACATCTCATCTCATCATTCCGCGCTGGCATGGAGGAGGGCTTCCCTCATCCTCTGCCCATGTGGTCCACAGCATGCTGGCATGTGTTTTTTCCTGGCTGCTTGATGACTGCCAGCTCTCCCTGTATCATGTTGCATGACAGTAGAAGTCTAAACATTTCCACCTCAACCTGCCAGAGCTTATGCCCCTCTAAGTGGTGCTCACAGGTTTAGCAACAAAGATGCCAGGTCAGGTATACCTTTGCTCTTCCTGGAATGCATGTCCTCAACTTATGCATGTCCTCAAGCATCATTTAGTCTAATACACAAGAGTTTCTCCAGGAGGAAAGGCTTTCATTATGGCTACTCACAAATGTGTCCCATCTCTGCTTCAGTGGTTCACCTCTCCTCTTAGCTTTAGCAAAGCACTGCTGCTGCTGCTAAGTCATTTCAGTCATGTCCGACTCTGTGCGACCCCATAGACAGCAGCCCACCAGGCTCCCCCATCCCTGGGATTCTCCGGGCAAGAACACTGGAGTGGGTTGCCATTTCCTTCTCCAATGCATGGAAGTGAAAAGTGAAAGGGAAGTCGCTCAGTCGTATCCAACTCTTTGTGATCCCCTGGACTGCAGCCTACCAGGCTCCTCTGTCCATGGGATTTTCCAGGCAAGAGTGCTGGAGTGGGGTGCCATTGCCTTCTCCATAGCAAAGCACTAACTCTTTTCAAATAAGATTTGTAGTCACCCTAGTCACCAGGCATTCCTATCTGTCCACCAAAGGAGGTACCACATCCTGTGTCCCTTCTCCCTTTTGTTACCTGCTCTGGGAGCTGGTAAGGCCGTAATTAATGTAGCAAGATCTCAAGTCAAGTAAAGCTATTGTGATACATAAAAATCTAAGAATGAATGTCCTGAAGACCTTTTTTCTTCTCTATGAACCAGGTGAGACATTTTGAAGATTAAGCACAACTACTGAAGATGTAAAGAATTTTTGAAAATTGCTTGAGATTATTTATTGTTCAATCACTCAGCCATGTCCAATTCTTTATGACCCCATGGACTGCAGCACGTCAGGCTTCCCTGTTCTTCACCATCTACCAGAGCTTGCTCAGGCTCATGTCCATTGAGTCGGTGATGCCATCTAACCATCTCATCCTCTGTTATCCCCTTCTCCTTCTACCTTCAATGTTTCCCAGTATCAGGGTCTTTTCTAATGAGCCTACTGTTCACATCAGGTATTGAAGCTTCAGCTTCAGCATCAGTCCTTCCAATGAATATCTAGGATTTATTTCTTTTAGGATTGATTGGTTTGATCTCTTTGCAGTCCAGGGTACTCTCAAGAGTTTTCTCCAACCCCACAGTTCTAAAGCATCAGTTCTTCAGCACTCAACCTTCTTTATGGTCCAAAAGTTGTTCTTTGAAATGACAGAAATAGTCATGACACTGTGTAGTAATAGTTGGGGGCATGAACCTGAGTCTTAAAAGAAAAGACAGATTAGAGATATAGATTTAGCAGTAAGCCACATAAAGCTGATAACCAAGCCGTGACTCATAAAATAGATTATTATACAATCTATGTAATAATATATAATATAATAATATAATTGCATAATTATATAAATGCAATACATATTTTCTTTTAAGTAACTACTTCTAATTTCTGAATAATTTGATAATAGTGTTAGCTACCGAATATACTTATATAAATATCAAATCTTTTTGTATCCCTATATGTTTTTGCAACTTTATTTTCTTTAAAATGAACTCAGAGCACTAAAACACTGAATTTTATAGAACTTTTAATGCTTCTTCTTTCTTAAAAATTAATTATTGTGTATTTTATTGAGTCTTATGTTGTATTCTAAAAACCCAACATGCTGCACTGTGCCAGTTGGAATTATGTTTTATTTCTGTTTGTGTTTCCCCTGAACATTGCTAATATGATTAATGAACCAGACAAAAAATTGGCGTCGTGGTTGTTTGTTTTTTGTTTTTTTCCTGCCTCCTAAGCATATGAATGCAAAAGTCACTTCAGAAAACATTCTTTACTCCCCTCCTTCCACCTTAGGGAGGAAGTGTACATTTCTGTCTCTAAGTTACACATCCTTCCTGCCATCAGACTTAATCCCCAAAGATTTTCAACTCAAAAACACAATGTTTTCTGTGCAAATCACATAACCAATTTAAATTTTAATAGCATCAATATTGTGCTTTTCTCCATCTCCTACTGCAATATACAAATGCAAGGGTGACCTTTAGAGATTTCTACTTCTTCCGGAACGCATCTCTCATTCATTGAGAAAAACTGTGACCCTTTGTCAGGTATTTCCAAATAATTCTACATGACTTACGTTAACTTTCATTACAGCTTCAGAAATTGTTCTCATTAGTTCTATCTTTGCTAAAGTCATTTATCAAGCACTGGCTATCCAGCTGTCAACAGCTGAAACCCATTTTAATAGGAAGCTGTTTTAATATTAAAATAAAAAAATTATTAACGGTGTAATTAAAAGAGATCAGAAATAAGGGCACAAATATGAGCTCATAGAATACGTATGTTGTCTGTTATATTTAAGAGATAGACTTTGGTTGAGATGCATTGAGCATGTGTTCTGTCTTGGAAGAAGAATTGTTTTCTTGCAATGAGAGAAACTCACATCTCTCTCTGATGAGAGAAATGTTTGGAAGATAGAAATGAAGAGTGTGAAAATTAGCTGGGTTTGAGTAAAACGAAAACGATATTCAGAGAGTGTCTTCTGAGGACTCAGTTTACCCAGACTTAGTAGTGGTATCTGGCAACTACCTGCCCAAGGGAGAGTGACTATTATGGCCTGGCTGGATATATATTAAAGCACACACACAAAAAATCTCATGAGAGTATTGGTGCATATGTCTTGTTTCCAAAACTATATCCCCCCAAAATGATGCATTATGAAAGAATTGTGACAAGAAGTTTGGCCAAGGATGAGATTCTTTGTGTTTATGAAAAGAGCATTCTCACACAGAGAGAGCCAACTAAGGCTCCATCTCCTGGTTGAAGATGAAAGAAAATGTCTACTATCACAGCTAAGGTCAGCGCAATATGACGTTTGAGTAGATTTCGCAAGATGGTCTAAATTTCATTATTTCAGTATAATTCCCAGAGACACTGGCTTATCACTGTGTAGGATCTCGGTAATATCAACTATCTCACTGAAGAATTCTAGGAATTAAGTGTAACTTTTCAGTAAGAGATATTATTGATTAAAAAGATTAAAGGTTGGTTGGTTTGTGTAAAGCGTGTGAGCAGGGAAAGTGTCTCCTTTAGCCATAATCCCCAAGTAGAAATTCTGGAATCCCCTCTCCATTAACAGTGGAGAAGGAAATGGCAACCCACTCTTGTACTCTTGCCTGGAAAATCCCATGGACAGAGGAGCCTGGCAGGCTACAGTCCATGGGGTCACAAAGAGTCGGACATGACTGAACGACTACACTTTACACTCCATTAACAGATCTCTTATTTGGAATCTACTCTCAAATCTGGATCTATGTTTGCTAAATATAGCAAAAACCAAAAAGCATTACAATTCAAGGTCACTTAGTGATCATTGTTCTATTACATATAAAATATAGAACCCCAAAGATCCATGAAGAGTAAAAACGCCTGGGTAAGGAATGCTTTTGTACAGGACGACCGTTGTGTGAAAGTCTCCTAGGATACTTTGCAGCACATACTGCTGGCTTCTGTGTATCTGCCGAAAGCATCACACAGGGCACATCTCATCTCATCATTCCGCGCTGGCATGGAGGAGGGCTTCCCTCATCCTCTGCCCATGTGGTCCACAGCATGCTGGCATGTGTTTTTTCCTGGCTGCTTGATGACTGCCAGCTCTCCCTGTATCATGTTGCATGACAGTAGAAGTCTAAACATTTCCACCTCAACCTGCCAGAGCTTATGCCCCTCTAAGTGGTGCTCACAGGTTTAGCAACAAAGATGCCAGGTCAGGTATACCTTTGCTCTTCCTGGAATGCATGTCCTCAACTTATGCATGTCCTCAAGCATCATTTAGTCTAATACACAAGAGTTTCTCCAGGAGGAAAGGCTTTCATTATGGCTACTCACAAATGTGTCCCATCTCTGCTTCAGTGGTTCACCTCTCCTCTTAGCTTTAGCAAAGCACTGCTGCTGCTGCTAAGTCATTTCAGTCGTGTCCAACTCTGTGAGACCCCATAGACAGCAGCCCACCAGGCTCCCCCATCCCTGGGATTCTCCGGGCAAGAACACTGGAGTGGGTTGCCATTTCCTTCTCCAATGCATGGAAGTGAAAAGTGAAAGGGAAGTCGCTCAGTCGTATCCAACTCTTTGTGATCCCCTGGACTGCAGCCTACCAGGCTCCTCTGTCCATGGGATTTTCCAGGCAAGAGTGCTGGAGTGGGGTGCCATTGCCTTCTCCATAGCAAAGCACTAACTCTTTTCAAATAAGATTTGTAGTCACCCTAGTCACCAGGCATTCCTATCTGTCCACCAAAGGAGGTACCACATCCTGTGTCCCTTCTCCCTTTTGTTACCTGCTCTGGGAGCTGGTAAGGCCGTAATTAATGTAGCAAGATCTCAAGTCAAGTAAAGCTATTGTGATACATAAAAATCTAAGAATGAATGTCCTGAAGACCTTTTTTCTTCTCTATGAACCAGGTGAGATATTTTGAAGATTAAGCACAACTACTGAAGATGTAAAGAATTTTTGAAAATTGCTTGAGATTATTTATTGTTCAATCACTCAGCCATGTCCAATTCTTTATGACCCCATGGACTGCAGCACGTCAGGCTTCCCTGTTCTTCACCATCTACCAGAGCTTGCTCAGGCTCATGTCCATTGAGTCGGTGATGCCATCTAACCATCTCATCCTCTGTTATCCCCTTCTCCTTCTACCTTCAATGTTTCCCAGTATCAGGGTCTTTTCTAATGAGCCTACTGTTCACATCAGGTATTGAAGCTTCAGCTTCAGCATCAGTCCTTCCAATGAATATCTAGGATTTATTTCTTTTAGGATTGATTGGTTTGATCTCTTTGCAGTCCAGGGTACTCTCAAGAGTTTTCTCCAACCCCACAGTTCTAAAGCATCAGTTCTTCAGCACTCAACCTTCTTTATGGTCCAAATCTCACATCCATACATGACTACTGGAAAAAACAAAGCTTTGACTAGACAGACCTTTGTTGGCAAAGTAATGTCTCTGCTTTTTACTATGCTGTCTAGGTTTGTCACAGCTTTTCTTCCAAGGAGCAAGTACCTTTTAATTTCATGGCTGCAGTCACCATCTGCAGTGATCTTGGAGCCCAGGAAAATACAGTCTGTCACTGTTTCCCATCTATTTGCCATGAAGTAGTGAGACCCAATGCCATGATCTTAGTTTTCTGAATGTTGAGTTTTAAGCCAGCTTTTTTACAGTGGTCATGTATAGATGTGAGAGTTGGACTATAAAGAAAGCTGAGTGCTGAAGAATTGATACTTTCGAACTGTGGTGTTGGAGGAGACTCTTGAGAGTCCCTTGGACTGCGAGGAGGTCCAATCAGACAATCCTAAAGGAGATCAGTCCTGGGTGTTCATTTAAAGGATTGATGTTGAAGCTGAAGCTCCAATACTTTGGCTACCTCATGCAAAGAGCTGACTCATTGGAAAAGACCCTGATGCTGGGAAATACTGAGGGCAGGAGGAGAAGGGGACGACAGAGGATGAGATGGTTGGATGGCATCACCGACTTGATGGACATGGGTTTGGGTGGACTCCAGGAGTTGGTGATGGACAGGGAGGCTTGGCGTGCTGTGGTTCATGGGGTCACGACTGAGGCACTGAACTGAACTGAACTTTTCACTCTCCTCTTTCACTTTCATCATAAGAGTGATGTCCTCTGATTTATCTGAGATTATTGATATTTCTCGCGGCAATCTTGATTCCAGCTTCTGCTTCATCCAGCCCAGCCTTTCACATGACATACTCTGCATATAAGCTAAATAAGCAGGCTGACATATACAGCCTTGACATACTCCTTTCCCAACTGAGATTATAATAAATGTCAAATGAATTTTACAGGAAGGGTGCTAGTATTAGATTTCATTATTTTAAGATTCAGGAACAAAGAGCTCCCAAATCTCAGTGTTTTACAAAACTACTCAGATTATGGTTCCCTTCTGGGATCCAGGATGAAGAAGCAACCGCATCTAACACATGCTATTCTATGCCAGAGGGAAAAGCACAACCGCAGAACTAAGCAATGGCTGTGAAAGCGCTCATTGATCAGACCAATTCACATGGCAAAGAGTGATGTCAGTAGAGTGGAGAGGTATAATCTTCTTAAAGAAGCGATGGGGAAATAATTGGAAACTGACACAATCTACCACAGGGCTATATAGGGCGAAGCAGGCCTAGCTGATTTTATCCATTTAGTATACAGTTCATAATCTCATGTGTCCACATAACCTAATAAGCCATATAAGTGTGTTAAGAGAATGAGGTATAAAGAAATGGGATCTATCAGCCTGGTCAACTTTCTTTCTAGGACTCAAGCATCACTATGGGTTAGAGGAAAACTTTCTAGTAAGACTCTAATTAATTCTTAGCTTTGCAAGTTCACAAAATTCAGCACTTATCTGTACACTTGAGAATGCACAGATTTTGTTAATTGATCTGCAGTATCCATTCCTATAAGACAATTGTTGATAAATCAGGATATTAACCTAAAGATATTGATCAATAGGATATAAATATAAAGTGGAAATGAAACAATTAAGCATTAAATCCAGACATCCACAAACAGTATCAAAGGCTGTGGAAAGCCAAACTGGGGATCTGAAGGTGTTTCATTAAAGCAATAATCCAAACAAAAAGAATTGACTAGCAAAAGAGGATGTATAATTTTTAATATATTTGAGATTTCAGGGTTTGTCTTTCTATTTATTTCTATTAAGTAACATCGACCTCACTTTCAAATAATTAAAAGGTATTTCTGACATGGTCTCACCCTCCAGTTTCCATTGTAGTGAAAGTGAAAGTGTTGGTCCCTCAGTCGTGTCTGACTCTTTGTGACCCCGTGGACTCTAGCCCACCAAGCTCCTCTGTCCAAAGGATTCTCCAGGCAAGAAAACTGGAGTGGGTAGCCATCCCTTCTCCAGGGGATCTTCCTGGCCTGGAGATCAAACCTGCATCTCTTGAGTATCCTGCATTGCAGGCAGATTCTCTACCTGACCCACCAGGGAAGCATCTTTGAGCTTTCATTATAGTGAAGGTGAAGGTGAAGTTACTTAGTCATGTCCGACTCTTTGTGACCCCGTGGACTGTAGCCCACCAGGCTCCTCCGTCCATGGGATTCTCCAGGCAAGAATACTGGAGTGGGTTGCCATTTCCTTCTCCAGGGGATCTTTCTGACCCAGGGATCAAACCCACGTCTCCCACATTGGAGGCAGATGCTTTAACCTCTGAGCCACCAGGGAAGTCCTTTCATTATAGTAAATACCATTAATAAAGATGATTTTTGTTTGCATTGTCATCAAGTCTCTTTCCTTCATTCCTCATAATATACTATAATTCCAAGTTTGTATTAGATAATGTGAAACCAATTATATTTTTTAGGTTAGTTGCTATAAGGGTCTGTAATTCATCAGGAAAATATTCTTATTCTACATTTTGCAAGGGATGATTTCTGATGATTTACTGAAAATTTGTTTATTCAACATGCCTTGCCAAATGAAACAACTCTCCTTATTAGACTGTCTATATGTGATTGTTGTTTTATTTTAATTTTCTCTAATAATTTTAAGATTGATCCACTTTGTAAAACCCATGGAATGCATTTGATTTACAAATTGGTTCTCCAAAGTACTAATGACTCAGTTCAAAGGTAGAAAATTATTGGGACCACCTGAAACTGCCTGTCAATCAATTGGGATATATTTGTTTATTGCCTATAAACATGCACAAAAATAGGGAAGATATAATCCCTGTCCTCAGAGAATTTATAAAAGAGTATGTGAGCGAAATATATAAAAATCTAACATACAAGGTGCTGTTTTAGAGGCAATGCCAATGAAATCCAAAATTCTAAATCCAAAATTCTGTAGAGGGTTAGAGGAATCAGAAAAGCTTCTCTGAAGATACAGACTTTGAAGAATGAGTATGACTTTGATGGGCAGCATTGGGCAAAAGCACATTCCAGATATAATTACTTCTTCTTCCAGTTTCAGGCAGGAAACGGTTCTCTATCTTTTTCTCTTATCAAAGTCAAGTTCTCAAATGTCCTACTAATTTTTATATATTTTTATTAATTCTATTTACTTGATTGATGCCACTGCAAGTGATATTTGCATATTCATCATTGATTAACTACTCTCAAATTGTATTAACTCANAGTTGGTGATGGACAGGGAGGCTTGGCGTGCTGCAGTTCATGGGGTCACGACTGAGGCACTGAACTGAACTGAACTTTTCACTCTCCTCTTTCACTTTCATCATAAGAGTGATGTCCTCTGATTTATCTGAGATTATTGATATTTCTCGCGGCAATCTTGATTCCAGCTTCTGCTTCATCCAGCCCAGCCTTTCACATGACATACTCTGCATATAAGCTAAATAAGCAGGCTGACATATACAGCCTTGACATACTCCTTTCCCAACTGAGATTATAATAAATGTCAAATGAATTTTACAGGAAGGGTGCTAGTATTAGATTTCATTATTTTAAGATTCAGGAACAAAGAGCTCCCAAATCTCAGTGTTTTACAAAACTACTCAGATTATGGTTCCCTTCTGGGATCCAGGATGAAGAAGCAACCGCATCTAACACATGCTATTCTATGCCAGAGGGAAAAGCACAACCGCAGAACTAAGCAATGGCTGTGAAAGCGCTCATTGATCAGACCAATTCACATGGCAAAGAGTGATGTCAGTAGAGTGGAGAGGTATAATCTTCTTAAAGAAGCGATGGGGAAATAATTGGAAACTGACACAATCTACCACAGGGCTATATAGGGTGAAGCAGGCCTAGCTGATTTTATCCATTTAGTATACAGTTCATAATCTCATGTGTCCACATAACCTAATAAGCCATATAAGTGTGTTAAGAGAATGAGGTATAAAGAAATGGGATCTATCAGCCTGGTCAACTTTCTTTCTAGGACTCAAGCATCACTATGGGTTAGAGGAAAACTTTCTAGTAAGACTCTAATTAATTCTTAGCTTTGCAAGTTCACAAAATTCAGCACTTATCTGTACACTTGAGAATGCACAGATTTTGTTAATTGATCTGCAGTATCCATTCCTATAAGACAATTGTTGATAAATCAGGATATTAACCTAAAGATGTTGATCAATAGGATATAAATATAAAGTGGAAATGAAACAATTAAGCATTAAATCCAGACATCCACAAACAGTATCAAAGGCTGTGGAAAGCCAAACTGGGGATCTGAAGGTGTTTCATTAAAGCAATAATCCAAACAAAAAGAATTGACTAGCAAAAGAGGATGTATAATTTTTAATATATTTGAGATTTCAGGGTTTGTCTTTCTATTTATTTCTATTAAGTAACATCGACCTCACTTTCAAATAATTAAAAGGTATTTCTGACATGGTCTCACCCTCCAGTTTCCATTGTAGTGAAAGTGAAAGTGTTGGTCCCTCAGTCGTGTCTGACTCTTTGTGACCCCGTGGACTCTAGCCCACCAAGCTCCTCTGTCCAAAGGATTCTCCAGGCAAGAAAACTGGAGTGGGTAGCCATCCCTTCTCCAGGGGATCTTCCTGGCCTGGAGATCAAACCTGCATCTCTTGAGTGTCCTGCATTGCAGGCAGATTCTCTACCTGACCCACCAGGGAAGCATCTTTGAGCTTTCATTATAGTGAAGGTGAAGGTGAAGTTACTTAGTCGTGTCCGACTCTTTGTGACCCCGTGGACTGTAGCCCACCAGGCTCCTCCGTCCATGGGATTCTCCAGGCAAGAATACTGGAGTGGGTTGCCATTTCCTTCTCCAGGGGATCTTTCTGACCCAGGGATCAAACCCACGTCTCCCACATTGGAGGCAGATGCTTTAACCTCTGAGCCACCAGGGAAGTCCTTTCATTATAGTAAATACCATTAATAAAGATGATTTTTGTTTGCATTGTCATCAAGTCTCTTTCCTTCATTCCTCATAATATACTATAATTCCAAGTTTGTATTAGATAATGTGAAACCAATTATATTTTTTAGGTTAGTTGCTATAAGGGTCTGTAATTCATCAGGAAAATATTCTTATTCTACATTTTGCAAGGGATGATTTCTGATGATTTACTGAAAATTTGTTTATTCAACATGCCTTGCCAAATGAAACAACTCTCCTTATTAGACTGTCTATATGTGATTGTTGTTTTATTTTAATTTTCTCTAATAATTTTAAGATTGATCCACTTTGTAAAACCCATGGAATGCATTTGATTTACAAATTGGTTCTCCAAAGTACTAATGACTCAGTTCAAAGGTAGAAAATTATTGGGACCACCTGAAACTGCCTGTCAATCAATTGGGATATATTTGTTTATTGCCTATAAACATGCACAAAAATAGGGAAGATATAATCCCTGTCCTCAGAGAATTTATAAAAGAGTATGTGAGCGAAATATATAAAAATCTAACATACAAGGTGCTGTTTTAGAGGCAATGCCAATGAAATCCAAAATTCTAAATCCAAAATTCTGTAGAGGGTTAGAGGAATCAGAAAAGCTTCTCTGAAGATACAGACTTTGAAGAATGAGTATGACTTTGATGGGCAGCATTGGGCAAAAGCACATTCCAGATATAATTACTTCTTCTTCCAGTTTCAGGCAGGAAACGGTTCTCTATCTTTTTCTCTTATCAAAGTCAAGTTCTCAAATGTCCTACTAATTTTTATATATTTTTATTAATTCTATTTACTTGATTGATGCCACTGCAAGTGATATTTGCATATTCATCATTGATTAACTACTCTCAAATTGTATTAACTCAAATGACAATATTGATTTCCCATGGAAAAAATTTCAGTTATTCTGTTCACAGTTTGGTCAGTATTTCTCTGCAAGCTGTCACTTTTCTGAATAAAAGACAAAGCACACAGAATGCTGCCTTAGACCTAACAGAATAATTTTGAGTATAGTTGCTCAGGGTTCTACCAAGAAAATAAAAAGCAAAAGTTTAATGTAAAAGTTGATTATGATGCAATTGCTTTGGATATTGTAGGTTAATTCATCAGTTTCTTTGTAAAACTCTTTCTGTTTCCTGAGAATGAATATATAATTAGTCTGTAAGATCGAGCATTGGAAATCAAAGTCTAAAGCTAGATCTCCCCTGTTTAAATTCTAGCTCCCATACTTCAGATCTATAACCAGAAGCAAGTTGAAGTAGCCTGCCTTAATTACTCTATCAATAAAATGAGGATGGTAAGAGTAGCAACATCACAGTGTTACGTGAAATTAAATGAGTCAATACATGTAGATTGTGGGAAACAGCACCTGGCACACCATAAACTATCAGTAAACGATGCCCAAACCTAAATTTAGCCCACAATAAGCACTGTTAAATGCCTCTTCTTATGATCGCTATAAATGTTACATACATTGAAGAAAAGAGAATGCCAGTGGAGCCAAGATTCGCACGGCAGAGGGTTAAGTGTATGGAAGAATGCAACATACTTATTATCAGCTTGTCAGGTGAAGACGTTTCCAGGAGGATAAAACTTTAAATGGAGTTGATTCTGTAAGTCAGAAATGTACAAGTGGTCTATGGCTCATTAATGAAGCACTAAATTGGACAATCAGCATTAATGGGAATTACACAGTAAAAGCTCTGCACGTCAAGCTGAGACTCTGGACTAAACGTGTAATCATACACTTTAGCAATTCACTTCCAAGCACTCTTTGTGTCATCCTTCAGACTAGATAGATGGGTAGATAATCTGTATTTGTAGAGGACATTTTATTTTTTATTTATTAATTGCATCTTACTGCCTTTAATAAAAAGAATTACAATAAAAATAGGACAGTTAAAATAGCTGAAAAAATAGCATGATGGCACAGAGGCAGAATAAAATTTGTCCAAAAAGTAGATTGATCGAGTTTTATTTTGATTGCATATAAAATTGAATTCAAAACTTCCTGGTCATCAGGGATAAGAGCAAGTATTTAATGTGATGGGTAACTATCTTAGCAAGAAATAGTTCAAAATCTGCTTCATTTGTATCTCTGACATGCCTTTTTTCTATTCAATATGTAGGAAAGTCTCTAAACACCCCACATCCATTCCCTCACTGCTTTAAAGTTTTGTTTCCCCTTTATTTAATGTGAGGGGCTGGCCATTTATGGCAGTGATTTCTTTATCATTCTCCTAGGAAACCTATCTAATCCTGAAGCAAATAAGCCTATTTGTATGATGGCCTTAACTCCCAGAGTCCCCATGAGAGATGAAGGTAGCAGTCTGAAAACTCCCCATCCGTGAGGAGCTAACCTTTTGCTTGTGTGATTAGGCATCTGAAATACATCTCACGTTCCTTTATAGCTTATATTTCCTGGACAGATGATTGACATGACACCTCACAGTTTAGCATCATGGAGCGGCTAAATCCGACTCCATTACCTGTCGAATTTAGTTTCTTAATCCCAAACACAATATACACACAACTGAGCCCTAGCCAGCTTTTATTTAAAGCTCGTGTCATGGTGCTTTATGTGAAGTCAAGCAGTATTAAACGTTGTGGAGTGAAGCAAATGGAAAGATTAATTTTGCAATATGACACTAAAGGGAACACTTAAAACAGGGATTAGGGGCTAGGTCTGTTCAGGGAAAATGCTGAAACATATCTATTAAAAGCACCAATACCTTAGTCTACTGCCATGAAAAAAACCCAGCTTTATAAGCATAAATTCTATATTCTTAGGGGGAAAATGCACCTATAAACAGACTAAAAAGATCAATATTTCTGACTATAAATGGTTTGGCACCTTTCTGACTTATCCACCCTCTTCTTGTTTAATCAAAAAAGAGAAAAATTCTCACAGACTTTTAATAAAAAATTTGTTAGAAAAAAAAAAAAACTATCACCTACATTTCTACAGAAAAAAAGGAAGAACTATGAGTGTAACTGTTAGCACATCCAAGCTCATAAAGCCTTGCAACCAAGTCACCACTGTCAAAAGTGATCATTTCAACCATTTTAGAGGACCTAAGCTGTCATCATTTTTCTATAAGAACAAATACAAAGAAAAAAAAATAAACTAGAAAAATAGCTTAGTTTTACCTTGTTTAGTTTCTTATGCTTTCTCTGATGTAAATTCTTTTGAACATAATTAAAGGGAAAAATTTTTTTAAAAATCTATAATGATCATTTGAAGACCTCTTGTTTTGTCTTGAGGAGCAGTTGAAGAAAGACATGAAACAAACTTTCGTCTATGAAGGGCCATCACACAGAGAATCTTTGAAAGATTCAGTGAAGAGGGGAAATGGCAGGAGGTATTCGCATAACAACCAAGGGCAAATTTCCTGATGCTGACAGACCTTGGGATGTGTTACCAAGGGAAGCCAAGGAATCTCATTTTTCAGAAGTATTAAAGACATGGTAGATTCTTATCTCCCTACAAACAGTGATTATTGGATTTCTAGTCTAAGAAGGGCACTGTTGTAGAGAGTCTTGGGATTGTTCAAAAGCAGTATAAGGCATTCTCTAACTTTGAAGAACTTTGAGTGAGAGGAGGGAATATGCAACTGTAGTATTTTCCAAAAATACTGAACTAAAGTTGGCAAACTAAGTTGGAGAGTAGACAGTTATGGTAGTGAAGTAGCCACATAAAAGGACACACAGAAGGATGGAGGGGAGAGGCCTTCCAGGGTTGTGGAAGGTAGAGAGAGGATCTAAATGAACATGGGAGCACTAAATGCTATAAAAATAATCTGATACATTTCATTTCCTCCTCTGTAGAAACAAAGAGTGTCACTTTCCTCACACTGTAAATTTATGCAAGGTAATTTACATTGTTAGATTGCATAAGAACTCAACAAGTGGAAGGAATCATCATCATCCGAGGAAGGCAATGGCACCCCACCCCAGTACTCTTGCCTAGAAAATCCAATGGGCGGAGTAGCCTGGTGGGCTGCAGTCCATGGGGTCGCTAACAGTCGGACAGACTGAACAACTTCACTTTCACTTTTCTCTTTCATGCATTGGAGAAGGAAATGGCAACCCACTCCAGTGTTCTTGCCTGGAGAATCCCAGGGATGGGGGAGCCTGGTGGGCTGCCGTCTATGGGGTCACACAGAGTCGGACACGACTNTCTTTCATGCATTGGAGAAGGAAATGGCAACCCACTCCAGTGTTCTTGCCTGGAGAATCCCAGGGATGGGGGAGCCTGGTGGGCTGCCGTCTATGGGGTCACACAGAGTCGGACACGACTGAAGTGACTTAGCAGCATCATCATCATCACCGCTCTCAACATCCTCATCACCTACCTCAGTTCCCTCCATCCCTTCCACCGGTAGCAGAGTTGAATGCAATATGTAGCAGCAGCTGATCTTCCACTCCTATTGAGATCATTGAAATTATTTCTTCCAACCAGCTTACATTTACACAATGAACGTGCCAAAAGCTTAGTCATTCCTACAACACTGAATAGCACTTGTAAACCAGAAAGAAGAGAT
This sequence comes from Oreotragus oreotragus, assembly GCA_006410675.1. Taxonomy (NCBI): domain Eukaryota; kingdom Metazoa; phylum Chordata; class Mammalia; order Artiodactyla; family Bovidae; genus Oreotragus; species Oreotragus oreotragus. The sequence goes on along the minus strand of SJYX01010441.1, from coordinate 183,930 downwards.
TTCCTCACTTTACTTTAGGTTTAATATAAGCCATCCTCATCTGAATACAGGCAAGCTAATGCCTCATACCCAAACTACTGGGCAGACAAGTCAACCAGACAAAGACTCACTAATGTTCAAGATGAAATTTTACCTACTATTTCCCCAAAGAAAGATCTTCTTTTGTGCGAAGGATATTTTTCAGGTTTCTTAGATTCATATTTATCATTTTCATGTGGGTGGTGAGTGATCTTATTAGTAGTATTCACTCAGCCCTATAATTTGGTAACTTGCAGCAGAGATACTCACTAATTTTTCATTGTGAATTCTGTCTTCAATCAGAAGCAAAAAGTTCATTACTGCGTTCAAAATAGTCCTTAATGAATGTGCTAATTGGGAGCACATTAGCACATTCCATTTGCTTCTGTGTTTATTTCTAAAGAAAAGTAGTAAATTTGCTTTACTCAGTATGTTTAATGTTAAGTAAATTTCTGCTGTAAGGAAACCATTTCCAAATTCCTCATGTCAGCAGCAAAGAGCTTTAAAGATAAGAAAAATTCACCATCAAGATATTTTTAAAGTGATGTTATTCAAAGGGAAATTGTTGTTACTTTTAATCAAAATAGCTGAGGACATTACAGGTGTCTTCCATGTTCTAACAAAGAGGAGTCAACCGTGATCATGGCCAATGTGAGTTTACAGAGGCCCTGACACTTGGCAAAATCTCACTCAGTTTCAAAATACCTCATACAAATTCATAAGTTCAGTACACTGATATTCCTTTAGATGTTCACTGAAGGACATTTTACAGGGTTAAAAAAAATGCTTTCTAGAGGAATCATTCTTTTAAAAGAGACTTAATTATGCCAGTTCTCAAAGAATCCCTATTTACAGACTAGAGACATTGTTTTTCGGTACATATATCTGATAAAATGCCTTCTGGGGAACATCCTCATCACCTACCTCAGTTCCCTCCATCCCTTCCACCGGTAGCAGAGTTGAATGCAATATGTAGCAGCAGCTGATCTTCCACTCCTATTGAGATCATTGAAATTATTTCTTCCAACCAGCTTACATTTACACAATGAACGTGCCAAAAGCTTAGTCATTCCTACAACACTGAATAGCACTTGTAAACCAGAAAGAAGAGATTTCCTCACTTTACTTTAGGTTTAATATAAGCCATCCTCATCTGAATACAGGCAAGCTAATGCCTCATACCCAAACTACTGGGCAGACAAGTCAACCAGACAAAGACTCACTAATGTTCAAGATGAAATTTTACCTACTATTTCCCCAAAGAAAGATCTTCTTTTGTGCGAAGGATATTTTTCAGGTTTCTTAGATTCATATTTATCATTTTCATGTGGGTGGTGAGTGATCTTATTAGTAGTATTCACTCAGCCCTATAATTTGGTAACTTGCAGCAGAGATACTCACTAATTTTTCATTGTGAATTCTGTCTTCAATCAGAAGCAAAAAGTTCATTACTGCGTTCAAAATAGTCCTTAATGAATGTGCTAATTGGGAGCACATTAGCACATTCCATTTGCTTCTGTGTTTATTTCTAAAGAAAAGTAGTAAATTTGCTTTACTCAGTATGTTTAATGTTAAGTAAATTTCTGCTGTAAGGAAACCATTTCCAAATTCCTCATGTCAGCAGCAAAGAGCTTTAAAGATAAGAAAAATTCACCATCAAGATATTTTTAAAGTGATGTTATTCAAAGGGAAATTGTTGTTACTTTTAATCAAAATAGCTGAGGACATTACAGGTGTCTTCCATGTTCTAACAAAGAGGAGTCAACCGTGATCATGGCCAATGTGAGTTTACAGAGGCCCTGACACTTGGCAAAATCTCACTCAGTTTCAAAATACCTCATACAAATTCATAAGTTCAGTACACTGATATTCCTTTAGATGTTCACTGAAGGACATTTTACAGGGTTAAAAAAAATGCTTTCTAGAGGAATCATTCTTTTAAAAGAGACTTAATTATGCCAGTTCTCAAAGAATCCCTATTTACAGACTAGAGACATTGTTTTTCGGTACATATATCTGATAAAATGCCTTCTGGGGTTGAAAAAATCCTGTTTCATTGCTTGTTCCCTGGATGTTCAAGTCACAGGCTTCCTATTATTTCAGGCCCGTCTGGGGTGGACTCGAATGGATGAGGAGAAACAGGGCACTGCCCCCAAGGTGGAGTTATAGATCGTATCACCTTCAGGACTCATTAATAGTTCTATTGAATAAAGTCTTAGAGTTTTGTTATGATTCAAGTAAATTGGGGTGGGAAAAGCAAAACAAACTAAGCAAATGATGGCTGTGAAATTTAAAGACAAGCGTTGGTCCAGCAGAGGATACCTGGATGTCCTGTTAAAGGACAAAAGTTTTATTTGTCTGTGTCTTAACCCACTCCAGTACTCTTGCCTGGAGAATCCCATGGACAGAGGAGCCTGGTAGGCTACAGTCCACGGGGTCGCAAAGAGTCGGACATGACTGAGCGACTTCACCTCACCTCTTCTAGCCTTTAAAATCATAGGCAGATCTCTTCACCTCTCCAGATATCAATTTTTTCACTTGTAAAAGTGCAGAAAGTAATAATCTACCTTTGGATTATTGGAGGAATCATGCTGCAACCTATAACAGACTTGGAGAATGCAACTGGAGATTCTCATACTAAGTGAAGTAAGTCAGAAGAGCCTGGTAGGCTACAGTCCACGGGGTCGCAAAGAGTCGGACATGACTGAGCGACTTCACCTCACCTCTTCTAGCCTTTAAAATCATAGGCAGATCTCTTCACCTCTCCAGATATCAATTTTTTCACTTGTAAAAGTGCAGAAAGTAATAATCTACCTTTGGATTATTGGAGGAATCATGCTGCAACCTATAACAGACTTGGAGAATGCAACTGGAGATTCTCATACTAAGTGAAGTAAGTCAGAAAGAGAAAATCAAATACCATCTGATATCACTTATACATGAAATCTAAAATATGACACACCTGAACCTGCCTAAGAAGCAGAGACAGACTCACAGACATGGAGGACAGACTGCCGGTTGCCAAGGGGAAGACATGGGAGAGGGATGGATGGGAAGTTTGGGACTAGCAGTTGTCAGCTGTTACATACAGAATGGACGAGCAGCAAAGTCCTACTGTATAGCACAAGGACCCATATCCAATATTCTAGGACAGACCATAATGGAAAAGAATATTAAAAAGATATAAAAAACATACATATACATATAAGCTGAATCACTTTGCTCTATCTATATGGCAGTAATTAACAACATTGTAAGTCAAATATACATCAATAAAAAATATGAATATAACTAAACAAAAGACATTGGGAAGCTAATATGTGAGAAACATGAAAATTGTTAGTAATAATAGTGTCAGCAAAGAGTATATCCTCCTTACTGCTTCAATTCAACAGGGTGCCCACTCCTACTGATTGGCCCATTAGGGAAAATGGCTAAAAGCGGTATAAGTAGTGAGCATGCAGGAAGACTGATCCAGCCTTAGCAGCCCTCTGACCCCTCCTTACTCTCTCTTTTCTGCCTGCCCTTATATCTCCAATCTAACTGACACTCCGTCCTCTCCTTAAAGCCACCCCCAAAGGGAGGGCTGTGAATGAAGGTGTACTAGGTAGCCCTTTTCATGACATAATTTGAGACAAATTCATCAACTTTGGATCCAAATTATTCACATTCTCCTCACCATTTGGAAGTTAAAATGAAACTAAGCCAACACTTAGGAACATCCAACAGCATTTGTAGATTGTTTCCATCCCCAGCTGGGTGTGCCTCCATTCAGTTTTTTTCTAACACTGAATACCTGGAGTTGGTACAGACACCACACATGGGGGGCTCCATCCTCCACAAGAGTACCCTCCCTCAGACAACAGCCACCATTTCAGAATTTCCAGGTCACCATATTTCTGGTTGACAGAACATAAATCCAGAGGTTCCCACAGCCCCCCTCAGGTTCAAAAATTCACTAGAACAGGGACCTCCTTGGTGATTCAGTGGTTACGACTCTGTGCTTCCAATGCGGAAGGCGTTGGTCTGATCCTTGGTCAGGGAGCGAAGAGTCCACGTGCCATGTATGTCCCTACCCCCCAAAACCACTGCAACAGCGTATAGAATGCTGGAAAGCACTGAACTGGGAGCTCAGAGACCTTGCCTGTCTCATTCACCTCTCTGCTCCCAGCAACCCAAAGAGTTCTTATCGCACGGTAGATGCTCAGTATTTGTTAATGAATAAAGGAATACATGATGGATGAATCAATTCTGCCACTAAAACTATTTTCACTGGAATCTCTTTTATGCTTAAATGACTTTATTTTTTATTGAAGTATAGTTGATTTGCAGTGTTGTATTAGTTTCAGGTGTATAGTAAACCATATGCGTGCATATGTATATGTATATATAATTTTTCAGATATTGAGTACAGTTCCCCCTGCTATAAAGTATGTCCTTGCTGGTTAATTATTTTATATATAATGGCATGTAAATGTTAACCTCAAACTCTTATTGTACCTCTCCCCTGCATCTCTCCTTTGGTAAATTCTTTTTTTTTTTCACTGTGTCTGTGGATGCATTTCTGTCATTTTTTAAGATTTTACATATAAGCCATATCATATAATGTTTGTTTTTCTTTGTCTGGCTTGGAAAGTGAAGTCACTCATGTCTGACTCTTTGCGACCCCATGGACTGTAGCCTACCAGGCTCCTCTGACCATGGGATTTTCCAGGCAGTAGTACTGGAGTGGATTGCCATTTCCTTCTCCAGGGGATCTTCCAGAACTTCATTTGAATCTTGAAAGATTTAGTGGCCATCTAGACATTCCTATTGAAACACAGTATCTGTGATGAAAATCACTCATAAATCATGAACAAATAATACTCGTATTAGAGGAGACTCCAGACTGGTAAAAATTCAATTCAATTTAGTAAATATTTATTGAGTTCCTACTCTGTGCCAGACACTGTTCTAGGAACTATAGATTTAACAATAAGTCCAGGTGATCTTACCTTCTGCAAATTTGGATGCCATCATAACCTTACAGCCTGCTGGTACCTCCTGTCACCAAGCCCTCAACACTTGAAGCTTAATCATCCCAAACACTGCATTTATTATATCTTTTCTGGATCAAACACTTGGAATTTTATCCATAGCTTAGTGGGTCATATTCAGGATCTATGACTTTCTGACCAAATCGGTCAGTCCCATTTTTACCATCCCCTAGGATAATGCTCTACTTTTTCCAGATATCAGGACATATTTTGCTCATTTCTCCCTTCAAGCTCTCACTGTCTCATTGCATCCTCAGGAAAGGTGTTCTCCGTCTTCTTCATTCATCTGTACCTGAGTTATCCATCCACTGCAATCTTGCAAAGGTCTCTTGATATTCAGTCTTTCTAGCCACAAAAAAAGCACTCACTTCCTAGAGTACTGGTATCTTCAGCACACATTTGGCACTTGGTCTACTAATGAAAATTCTTTGAATGTATTATAAAAGATCAATACTGGTATCCTTCAAACGTGAGTCAATTGTTAGCCAATTCGTTTAAATGCTGTTCTCCACAACAGCATTGAAAAGAGCTCTAGAATTTTAGACAAAGAAAAAGAGCTTTAAAAAGAAAAAAGCTCTTTCAAAGGTAAAAGAGCTCTAGAATATATTGCACTTCTCTTGTAAGCATTTAGAAACCTGGAATTCATTATCTGAATCTAACATTTCACAGGTCTGCAAAATCAACTGAACAGAAACCAATATAACCTGAGATAAGGTCCACTTATAACCATTATTATAGTTTTTCTGCTAATTCTTTCCTGCAGAATTTAACACAATAAGGCAAATTCTATTTTTTCTAATCTTCAATAACTCCAAATAGATACAAGAACCATTTTATGGCCTGATGTTTCAAGATACATATAACCTAGATGTAGATTTCTTTGAGAGCCACTCCAAAATAAGTAGACTTATGCTATAACTGTGTGTTTGTCATTCATAATAGAAAATTATGTGGGTAGCTTTCATTATAGACTGGTAAATTTAGATAAATGAAGTGTGTCAACTCAGTAATTACTAAATGTTATATGTGAAGCAATTAAAGCATGAATGCTTTTTAGACACTGTTGTAGCTACAGGCAATTTTTTCATGAATTGTGCTTCAAAACAATAAAAGCTCCTTTATTGTGCCCATTCTTCAGGAAACATTCTCTGATATCTCCAGTTTTCTTAAAGAGATCTCTAGTCTTTCATATTCTATTATTTTTTCCTATGTCTGTGCATTGTTCATTTAAGAAGGCCTCCTTATCTCTCCTGGCTGTTCTCTGGAATTCTGCATGTAGTTAGGTATATGTTTCCCTTCCCTCCTTGACTTTCCCTTCTCTTCTTTCCTCAGCTATTTGTAAAGCCCCTTCAGACACCCATCTTGCCTTTTTGCATTTCTTTTTCTTTGGGATGATTTTGGTCACTGCCCCTGTGCAATGTCACAAACCTCCTTCTATAGTTATTTAGACACTTTGTCTACCAGATCTAACCCCTTGAATCTATTTCTCACTTCCACTGTATAATCATAAGGGATTTGATTTAGGTCATACTTGAATGACCTAGTGGTTTTCTCCACTTTCTTTGGCTTAAGCTTGAATTTTGCAATAAGGAGCTGATGATCTGAACCATAGTCAGCTCCAGGTCTTGTTTTTGCTGACTGTATACAACTTCTCCATCTTTGGCTGCAAAGAACATAATTAATCTGATTTGGGGATAGAGTCATCTCTTGGGTTGTAGGAAAAAGGTTTTTGCTATGACCAGCGTGTCCCCTTGATAAAGTTCTGTTAGTCTTTTCCCTGCTTCATTTTGTACTCCAAGGCCAAACTTGCCTGTTACTCCAGGTAACTCTTGACTTTCTACTTTTGCATTCTAATCCCCTTTGATGAAAAGGATATCTTCTTTTTGGTGTTAGTTCTAGAAGGTCTTGTAGGTCTTCAAAGAAATTGTCAACTTCAGCTTTTGAGGCATCAGTGGTTGGGACATAGACTTGGATTACTGTGATGTAGAATGGTTTTCCTTGGAAACAAATCAAAATCATTCTTTTTTTTTTTTGGTTGCACCCAAGTACTAGATTTCAGACTTTTGTTGACTATGAGGGCTACTCCATTTCCTCTAAGGCATTATTGCCCACAGTAGTAGATATAATTGGTCATCTGAATTAAATTCAAGCATTCCCATCCATTTTAGTTCACTGATGCCTAAGATGTAGATTTTCGCTCTTGCCATCTCATGGGTGACCACATCCAATTTACCTTGATTCATGGACCTAACAGGGGCTTCCCAGGTGACTCAGTGGTAAAGAATCCACTTGCCAGTGCAGGGGACACAAGAGATTCAGGTTTAATCCTTGGGTTGGGAGGATCCCTTGGAGGAGGAAATGGCAACCCACTCCAGTATTCTTGCTTGGAGAATCCCACAAAGGAGCCTGGCAGGCTACAGTCCATAGGGTTGCAAAGACTCAGACACGACTGAGCGACTGAGCATGCATGCATGCACATGGACCTAACATTCCAGGTTCCTATGCAGCATTGTTCTTTACAGCATTAAATTTTCCTTTTACCACGAGACACAGCCACAACTAAGTGCCATTTCTGCTTTGGCCCACCCACTTCATTCTTTCTGGAGCTATTAGTATTTGCGCTCTGCTATTCTCCAGTATCATATTAAACACCTTCTGACCTGGGGGTTCATCTTGCAGTGTAATATCTTTTAGTCTTTTAATACTGTCCATGGGATTCTTTAGGCAAGAATAATAGAGTGGATTTCCATTTCCACCTCCAGTGGACCATGATCAAGACATAAATGGTAAGGACCTAACAGAAGGAATTAAGAAGAGTTGCCAAGAATACACAGAATAATGGTACAAAAAAAAGTCTGAATGTCCTGTATAACCATCATGGTGTGGTCACTCAAATAGAGCCAGACATCCTGGAACATGAAGTCAAGTGGGCCTTAGGAAGCATTGCTATGAATAAAGCTAGTGAAGGTGATGGAATTCCAGCTGAGTTATTTCCAATCTTAAAAGATGATGCTGTTAAAACGCTGTATTCAATATGTCAGCAAATTTGAAAAACTCAGCAGTGGCCACAGGACTGGAAATGTCCATTTTTATTCCAATTCCAAAGAAGGGAAATGCCGAAGAATGTTCAAACTACCACACAGTTGCACTCATTTCATATGCTAGCAAGGTTATGTTCAAATTCCTTCAAGCCAGGCTTCAGTGGCATTTCAGCAGTGTTACTTCTCTGCACTGCTTCAGCAGTGAATTGAGAACTTCCAGAAGCTCAAGAGGTTTCAAAGAGGAATCAGAGATCAAATTGCCAACATTCACTGGATCATGGAGAAAGCAACAGAGTTCCAGGAAAACATCTACTTCTCCTTCATGGACTTCACTAAAGCCTTTCACGCTGGATCACAGACAACTAAGGAAAATCCTTAAGGATAGGGGAGTACCAGACCACCTTACCTGTCTCCTGAGAAACCTGTATCTGGGTCACAAAGCAACAGTTAGATTCAGACATGGAAAAATTGACTGGTTCAAAGTTGGGAAGGGAGTACAACAAGGCTGTATATTGTCACCCTGCTTGTTTAAGTTATATGCATCATTTAATTTATTCAACATCATGCAAAATGCCAGGCTGGATGAATCATAAGCCAGAATCAAGATTGCCGGGAGAAATACCAACAACTTCAGATATGCAGATGATCCCACTCTAATGGCTGAAAGTGAAGAGGAACTAAAGAGCCTCTTGATGAAGGTGAAAGAGGAGAATGAAAAAGCTGGCTTGAAATTCAACATTAAAAAAAAAAACTAAGATCACCACATCTGATGGCATCACTTCATAGCCAATAGAAAGTGNCCACTCTAATGGCTGAAAGTGAAGAGGAACTAAAGAGCCTCTTGATGAAGGTGAAAGAGGAGAATGAAAAAGCTGGCTTGAAATTCAACATTAAAAAAAAAAACTAAGATCACCACATCTGATGGCATCACTTCATAGCCAATAGAAAGTGATAAAGTGGAAGTGGATTTTATTTCCTTGGGCTCCAAAATCACTGCAGATGGTGACTGCAGCCATGGAATTAAGACACTTTCTACTTGGAAGACAAGCTATGATAAACCTAGACAGTGTATAAAAAGCAGAGACATCACTTTCCCAGCAAAGGTCCATGTAGTCAAAGTCATGGCTTTTCCAGTAGTCATGTATGGATGTGAGAGTTGGACCATAAAAAAGGCTTGAGTGCGAAAGAATGGGGAGTTTCAAAATGTGGTGCTAGAGAAGACTCTTGAGAGTCTCTTGGACTGAAACGAGTTTAAACCAGTCCATCCTAAAGGAGATCAGTCTTGAATACTCATTGGAAGGACCCATGTTGAAATTGAACCTTCAGTACTTTGGCCACCTGATGAGAAGAGGCAACTCATTGGAAAAGACCCTGATGCTGGGAAAGAGTGAAGGTAAAAGGAGAAGGCGGTGGCAGAGGATATGGTGATTAGATAGCATCACCGACTCAACGGACAGGACTTTGAGCAAATTCCGTGAGATAGTGGAGGACAGAGGAGCCTAAGGTGCTGCAGTCCGTGAGGTCACAAAGAGTCAGACACGACATAGTCCCTGAACAAGGACACCATCGTTAAAAGTAAGTTGAAGGAGGAAAAATGGTGAAGATATCCTAGGACTCATTCTACTTTTAGGAAGGTTGGATTTTACCCTGTGGGCAATGACCCCCCACTCCAGCACTCTTGCCTGGAAAATCCCATGGACGGAGAAGCCTGGTGGGCTGCAGTATGGGATTGCTAAAGAGTCGGACACGACTGAGCGACTTCACTTTCACTTTTCACTTCCATGCATTGGAGAAGGAAGTGGCAACCCACTCCAGTGTTCTTGCCTGGAGAATCCCAGGGATGGGAAGCCTGGTGGGCTGCCGTCTATGGGGTCACAAAGAGCCGGAGACACGACTGAAGCGACTTAGCAGCAGCAGCAGCAGCAGCACCAAGGGTATAACAATGAGATGATTTTTATAACAACATTCTCTTTCACTCTGTGCTTAAAAGTGTACTTAAGAGTATAACGGAGGCGAGGATACTGTACTTTTCTTATATAAGACTAAGCCATGATTTAGCAACTGAGCAAGACAACAACCCAGAATTCATATATTACATATTAAAATATACCCTTTTGACGGCCCTAATATTAGACCATTTCTCAAAACCAGGAAAGTTTGAATTCCCTTTCAATGAACAAAATATAGGAGACATAAACTTTTGGCATTAAGGTGGTTACAAGCAATAGTCACTTATAGATGGTGTCCTAAAGCGCGTTGATCAATACTCTCTTTTCTCTCTAAATATGTTGCAGTAAGATCAAGCCATGCATTCATTTTGTTAAGCTCAGTGAATTCTCATCAGTTCTGGGAACTACCAATTTTACCTATATTGATATTTGGCTCCAACTTAAAATGAAAAATCAATATTTTAATGAAAGAAATGTGTCTTGTTCTTTAAATATGTCTCCGCTCTCTCTTTCTCATTCCCTTTTCTTTCCTCCCTCCCCTTCTCTCTCTGTCACCCTCTCTCTCTCTCTCTCTCCCTCCTTTCAATGAGGAACATTTTGTCCCCAGGGTGATATAGTTTTAAATGTCGGCGACTGGTGAAGTCCCACCTAAAACGTAGCAACAACTAGCATCTGTCTGGCTACTATTCTAAAACCGTTCACTGGATGCTGGCCAGGTTCTAAAGATCTGTCCATTTTGCTCACCACTTGGTTGTTCCTTGTCAATGTTATTTCCATTAAGTAATAAAGCCTCAGAGTTAAAACTATACGAGACATACGCCAAGAGACTATACATTTTCATCCAATCTCTGATTTTTAAGGTGGGGCACGTGATTCCCCTGAGTAAAGCAACATTTCCCTAGCCTACATTTTATTAGGCTGAATATAAACAAAACTGAAAGGCAAGCATTCTAGGCATATTCTTAAAGAGAAAAGCCCCTTTCCCATTTTTTTCATCATACTTTCTGAAATGAGAACATACCAGCTGGATCTTGAGAGCCATCTTGGGTCACGAAGTAGGAGAAATATTTTGGGAATAATGAAAAAAAATGGGTATAAAAAAACTGGGTCTCTGATGAACAGTTAATTGTGGTACCATACCAGCCCGTGGCTGCTTATCTCTGTGAGAAGAAAACCAATCTCTGTGTTAATTTAGCCCTTGCTATTTGAGGATTTTAGACACATGCAGCCAAACTTATTCTAATTGACACAAACATAAAAGTTCAATGAATGTCTCTCTTTGGTCTGGATGTGGAGTTTCCAGTATCCAAAAAAATGAGTACTCTTAAGAATATATATTCCACTGTACTTGTCATTGGATTAAATTAGTCCTTTCTGGTCACCTCCTCTCAATTCTATTTAATACTTCAGAATGTATTTCTAAACTAATTGAAAGCAAAAAATGCATTTTTTTAAATAGAAGGTAATTTGTGTGATGCTGATATCATTACACCTATAGATTCATGCATCTCAAGGCTACCCTAGATTTATTTAGTATTCTGAACAATACTCAATTCATTATATGCCATCACAAATACCTATTGCAATTCTAAATGTAACCCAAATATCTCCCACATGAATGTCTTCAAGAACTCAAGTCATCCTGAATAACATTTTCCTTTCCTGAATAAACAAAAGAGCTCTAGTCCTAGGCATCCCAGGGATAGCAGAGTCGAAGCAATCCCTGGAGCCTTGATGTTCCTCTTGGTCTGACTCTCTCCAGGTTCATGCCTCCAGGGGCCCAACGATGTGGTGTGTGTTGCATGTCCAGTGGCCAGTCATACACACCACAGAAATATCTTACTGCCCATCCATTTCAGTCTGGCCCCTTTTCCTGAAGATTTTTCTCTCTTCTTCATTCTCTTTTCCTCATTTTCTGGGTCCTGGGACATCACCTTCTTTTAGAGCTCTCAAAAGATTGTCCTCTTGGGGAGAGGAATAAATCAGGAGTTTGGAATTAACAGGACTTCCTATATATAAAATAAATGTTACTATGTATATATAATATAGGTAAACAAGGACCTACTGTAGCGCATAGGGAACTGTTCAATACCTTATAATAAACTCTAATAGAAAATAAACTTAAAGGGGGTATTTGCTGTTGCTGTTGGTCAGTCACCCATTTGGTCACCCTTTGCGACCCCATGGACCGCAGCACGCCAGGCCTCCCTGTCCATCACCAACTCCGGGAGTTGCCTCACACTCATGTCCATTGAGTTGGTGATGCCATCCAACCATCTCATCCTCTGTCGTTCCCTGCTCCCCCCGCCTTCGATCTTTCCCAGCATCAGGGTCTTTTCCAAGGAGCCAGCTCTTGGCATCAGGTGGCAAAAGTAGTGGAACTTCAGCTTCAGCATCAATCAGAAAAAGAGCATACATAGATGTATATCGGAATCACTTTGCTGTACATGTGAAATTAGCACATTGTAAACCACCTATACTTCGATTAGAGAAAAAAAGAGAGACATTCCTCTAATTCCAATTACTTTATTTGCAAATCAATGTAGACTTCTCTGTTGTAATCCTAAATCATAGTGCAGGTCAGAAAGGATGAGGGGAGAGGAGAGAGGGTCTACAGACTCTTTCACAATCAAAAATTTCATCAAGATAATGAAGACCAAACTCAGATACGAGAGACCTTTATTTATAAACAGATAGAAAGCTATAACTTTATAAGTAGGAATTTAAAAGTTAAAGTATCCATTTTTCTTAACTTTAGGCCAGGTTAAAGTTTAAATAATTAGGAAGGACTTTATCATGAGGAAGAAAAACCCATGTAAAAAAAAGGGTAGAAAAACATCTATCCTCCAGACCTTCACTTTCCATTCTCCAAGGTATTAACTTTTGCTTTCTCTTCTTTTTTGTTGTTGTTCAGTCACTAAATTGTGTCCAACTCTTCGTGACCCCATGAACCACAGCACGGCAGGCCTCCCTGCCCATCACCAGTTCCCGGAGTTCAACCAAACCCATGTCCATCGAGTCGGTGATGCCATCCAACCATCTCATCTTCTGTCGTCCCCTTCTCCTTCTGCCTTCAATCTTTCCCAGAATCAGGGACTTTTCCAATGAATCAGCTGTTTGCATCAGGTGGCCAGAGCACTGGAGCTTCAGCTTCAGCATCAGTCCCTCCAATGAACACCCAGGAATGATTTTCTTTAGGATGGACTGGTTGGATCTCCTTGCAGTCCAAGGGACTCTCAAGAGTCTTCTCCAGCATCACAGTTTGAAAGCATCAATTTTTTTTTGGTGCTCAGCTTTCTTTATAGTCCAACTCTCCATCCATGCATGACTACTGGAGAAACCATAGCTTTGACTAGACGGACCTTTGTAGATCTTAGCAATAATTTATCCCCAAAGTTTACATATACCATGCTAGCATTTTTGAGGTGAAAATCATCTAAAATAGAAACATATACTTTTTAGGAACAAATATCATAGCAGTAAGTGTATATAAAAAGAAAAGAATAATGTCGGGAACTTCTGGGAAGCAAGGGAAAAGAAATAAATAGATGGACTGTATTTTTAGACTTAGATTATTGCCAAAGTCTTAATTCATGTTTTGAGTGGCATTTGAGGGTGTTATTACATTATTAAAAGTAACAAATTATTCATGCACGGCAATGTTGAGAATGTGTCATAAAACAAACAGCAAACTGATTTTGTACAACTGAAGCTGAAAGAAGGAAAGGAGGGGAAATTGTGTTATTGAACACCACCTCTCTCCTGGAAGTGGGAGAGGGCTGCAGGGCGTGTTCTGTGCTCTGCAATCAGCCCATTTGGGTTCTAATTCCAAACAGGGTTTCTTGAAGCTTTTCCTTTAAGGAATTTATCCAATTAAATGAAATTCAATGAATCAAAAACTCTGCTGTTAACTTACACAGCTCAATTCCAGAAAAATAAACGACCCAATCAAAAAATGGGCCAAAGAACTAAATAGACATTTCTCCAAAGAAGACATACGGATGGCTAACAAACACATGAAAAGATGCTCAACATCACTCATTATCAGAGAAATGCAAATCAAGACCACAATGAGGTACCACTTCACACCAGTCAGAATGGCTGCGATCCAAAAGTCTGCAAGCAATAAATGCTGGAGAGGGTGTGGAGAAAAGGGAACCCTCTTACACTGTTGGTGGGAATGCAAACTAGTACAGCCACTATGGAGAACAGTGTGGAGATTCCTTAA
>SJYX01010441.1:135832-167319 GCA_006410675.1 Oreotragus oreotragus | reverse complement strand
TATGTATACTATCATGTAAGAAACAAATCTCCAGTCTATGTTAGATGCAGAATGCAGGATGCTTGGGGCTGGTGCATGGGGATGATCCGGAGGGATGATGTTGGGTGGGAGGTGGGAGGGGGGATCCTGTTTGGGAGTTCATGTACACCCGTGGCAGATTCATGTCAATGTATGCCAAAACCAATAGAGTACTGTAAAGTAAAATAAAGTTAAAAAAATAAAAATAAAAACTCTGTTGTTGCTAAAAATTTTCAAAACCTCTAGAAATTTCCTTCCAATGGAGATTAAATAATCCTTTCAGAGAAAAATGAAGGTGGTGAAATAGAAGGTCCACAGTGATACAGGTAAAGCGTTCACCAACTATAGCCCGCAAGCCAGATTCTCCCATTTCTGTACCCCTCTGGGTACCGCTTGAGGCAGCCAGCACTGTAGGCTGACACTAAACTTCAGGCATCTGCCCTGGGGCCCCTGCTCCAGCCCTGGCACCTGCCTCCCCAGTAGCAACTGAGCCTCAGGACCACCCAGGACAAGCACACGCTGCCATCTGAATATTATGGTCTTTGCTGTTACCATCCAGCAGTGGCATCTTGGTCCAGGAGGCACCTGCCCCACATACCACCCCTCTGGAGGTTGGCTCTTCATGTAGGGAATAGCTAAGCTTACCCTCCACCCAAGACCACCCCTGTCAAGCCTACCTGGTGGGGGGCAGTAGGGATGTTCTCTCTTGCTGTCAGTCAGTTCATTCGCTCAGTCATGTCCAACTCTGCGATGCCAAGGACCACAGCATGCCAGGCCTCCCTGTCCAGCACCAGCTCCTGGAGTTTACTCAAACTCACGTCCATTGAGTCAGTGAGGCCATCCAACCATCTCATCCTCTGTGATCCCCTTCTCCTCCTGCCTTCAGTCTTTCCCAGCATCAGGGTCTTTTCAAATGAGTCAGCTCTTCGCATGAGGTAGCCAAAGTATTGGAGTTTCAGCTGCAACATCAGTCCTTCCAAGGAGTATTCAAGACTGATTTCCTTTAGGATGGACTGGTTGGATCTCCTTGCAGTCCAAGGGACTCTCAAGAGTCTTCTCCAGCACCACAGTTGAAAAGCATCCTTCGCCACTCATCTTTCTTTATAGTCCAACTCTCACATCCATACATGACCACTGGAAAAGCCATAGCCTTGACTAGACAGACCTTTGTTGGCAAAGTAAAGTCTCTGCTTTTGAATATGCTATCTAGGTTGGTCATAACTTTCCTTCCAAAGAGTAAGCACCTTTTAATTTCCTGGCTGCAATCACCATCTGCAGTGATTTTGGAGCCCAGGAAAATAAAGTCTGATACTTGCTGTGCAAGTATCTTCAATTTCATTTCTTGTCCTCCATCAAGCCAAAAGCACTCACTATTGTGCACACACAGTGTTTGCTGATCTCTGGTAGAGATCGTTTCTTAGAAAGTAAGTAAAGGGAGGATTCAAGAATAAAAATGTGCTTCCAATATAATTGCATCCTTTTGTCTAGCTAAGAAAAACATATCTTTCTCTTCCTAGATAAACAGTACCTAAATGAATGACTTTCTTATACTTAGGGTAAGTCAAGGTTTCTCATCCAGACACAACTGGCATTTTAGTCCCGATGAGTTTTGCATGTTGAAGGCCGCTTGGGATATCCCTGGCCTCTATCTGTCAGTGTGGGGAGCAACCCCCTGCCTCCACCCAATGCAGCTGTGACGATTGTAAAAGTCTCCAGACATCGTCCAATATCCCCTGATGAGGGAGGAATCACCCCACGGGTGGAGGACTCCTGGAATTATTAAAAGGTAATGAAATCTGCTAGCCTTGTCTCTTCCCATTCTATCATTATTTAACTTTGTAAAAACTACTTCATCATTTGTGGAAAGTTATTTTCAGTGTTCAGTTTCCCTCAGCCTGTGTGAGCATTTTACTGTCTGGGATATCTATCAGAATCCTCCCCTGATGAAGCGTTTGGGGAGGTTGGTGGGGTGGCAGAGTGTGAAAGCAGAGAGGAGGATCACTCCAGCCAATGATAGTGTTCCCCCACCTTCCGCTCGAACATGTGGGGAACAGGGAAGCCAGGAAGCAGCAGTGAGCTAGGAACTGAGGGGTTGTGACCAGACACCCTAAAGGAGCCCAGAGACTTTCCAAAGACAAAAATGGATAAAAGCAGGAGCACAGAGCAGGGAGGATGATGACCAGTGCATCACATAAATGGGGACAGCTGCCCTGAACCACTTCATCGCCACTGGCTTTCATTTGTCAGGGATGTTCATTGGAAGGACTGATGCTAAAGCTGAAACTCCAATACTTTGGCCAACTCATGTGAAGAGTTGACTCATTGGAAAAGACCCTGATGCTGGGAGGGATAGGGAGCAGGAAGAGAAGGGGACGACCGAGGATGAGATGGCTGGATGACATCATCAACTCGATGGACATGAGTTTGAGTAAACTCTGGCAGTTGGTGATGGACAGAGAGGCCTGGTGTGCTGTGATTCATGGGGTCGCAAAGAGTCAGACATGACTGAGCGACTGAACTGAACTGGACTGATGTGGCATCTGAACTGCATTGTCAAGTTGAAAGGGCCTGAGAAGATATTAACATATTGACCCGATATGGTTGGCACTTATATTGGCAAGGGCAAGGCAAATACTTAATTCTAGTATCCGTTCATAAGACGAAGGATGTGGTGATGTCCCTGTGTTAAGTAAATCCGGGGCATCTTTGGTTCCTCAAGCTTCAAGTTCTTTGGTGCTCAGTGATCAGAAAGCCCATTCCAAGCTGCCATACATCTTATGTGGGCAGGGCTCTGGCCAGAGAAGGACAGGAGCATGAACAGGTTGGAGGGGGTAAGGCCTTCCTGGAGCTTGGTTCCCTCACAGCTCCAGCCCATGACCATCTTTGTTCAGGTGTCTTTTCTCCTGTATGCATGTGTGCACTCAGTTGCTCAGCTGTGTCTGACTCTTGAGACCCCATGGACAGTAGCCTCCCAGGCTCCTCTGTTCATGGAATTTTCCAGGCAGGAACACTAGAACAGGTTGTCCTTTCCTCCTCCAAATGGTCTTCCTCCTCCAGGGATCGAACCTGTGTCTCCTGCACTGCAGGCAGATTCCTTACCACTGCGCCACCCTCTACTCGATTCATATTTGTCGTACTACTCAAGGGTCATCTCTCCTCACCCCATGAGGCCTGTTCAGGCAATCCTCTTGGCCCCAGATCTCGAGTCGCTCCTGTCATTGTAGTCTCGATACTCAGCACTCAGGCAGCAATGCATGCAATTGCACGTGTGCTTGAGAGAGTGTTTTTGATACTTGGTTTTGTTCCGTCCCTCTTACGTTTACTAGAGTTCCTTGCTCGCACATGATTCCCTCCTGGGATGGGGACCGCTGTCTGCAGCGCTGCAGGTACCCGGTAAATGCTGCCCACCTGCCTGACCACTTCAACAAGGACTCCCATCTCCGGCATACTAATGACAGGATTTCTTTGGAGATGACAGAGCTGTTGTGTCACGTCTAGGCTGGAAAGCCTTGGAGCCTCTGCCTCATTATCTCTCTTTCTAAAGGCTTTCTCAGTCACACAAGAATTCCAGCCATGTCCTTTCCCCTGGGAACAAGAAGATGGGCGAGAATAGCAGAATGAGATTCAACTCAGAAAAGCGCACAGGATTTTCCTAAGAGAGTCTGAGAATAAGGGAGGGAGGTTGAAATACAATGAACTGGAGGTGAGTACGTTTAACAGAGAGAGAGAGACAAACAGCAAAACAGTAGCACTTCTGATGATTTGCCCTTGAATCCCTGGATCAATCTGTACTTGTCTTAATGAGAGACCACACTCTTCTGGTTTCCTTGACAGCACTGGCTATTGGTATGTGTTGTAAGCACAGGACTTCCTCGTGTACAAGTAAATGCTGCCCACCTGCCTGACCACTTCAACAAGGACTCCCATCTCCGGCATACTAATGACAGGATTTCTTTGGAGATGACAGAGCTGTTGTGTCACGTCTAGGCTGGAAAGCCTTGGAGCCTCTGCCTCATTATCTCTCTTTCTAAAGGCTTTCTCAGTCACACAAGAATTCCAGTCATGTCCTTTCCCCTGGGAACAAGAAGATGGGCGAGAATAGCAGAATGAGATTCAACTCAGAAAAGCGCACAGGATTTTCCTAAGAGAGTCTGAGAATAAGGGAGGGAGGTTGAAATACAATGAACTGGAGGTGAGTACGTTTAACAGAGAGAGAGAGACAAACAGCAAAACAGTAGCACTTCTGATGATTTGCCCTTGAATCCCTGGATCAATCTGTACTTGTCTTAATGAGAGACCACACTCTTCTGGTTTCCTTGACAGCACTGGCTATTGGTATGTGTTGTAAGCACAGGACTTCCTCGTGTACATGTAACAGACAGCAGCGATCATGCTCGCTATTTAACCCTTCATTTTCCTCGCAGAATAACAATCTTGGGCAATGCCCTAGAATACGCTCATTGATCAGGCAGTTTGGGAAACACGCTTTTCCTGGAGACACACACGAGTCTTTTTTTCCTTTGCTATATGCTGCCCAGGGCTTCCCTGGTGGCTCATGGTAAAGAATCTGCCTGCAATGCAGGAGATCCAGGTTTGATCCCTGGGTCTGGAAGATCCCCTGGAGAAGGAAATGACCACCCACTGCCTGGAGAACCCCATGGACAGAGGAGTCTGGCTGGCTACAGTCCATGGGGTCACAGAGAGTCGGACACTACTGAGCAACTAACACTATTACCGTATGCTGCTTACCCCCATCTTACTTGACCCTAAAACTCTTCCAGCTCATAACTCGTTTCTAGTCCTCTGTCTGATGAGAAACTGCGTGGCATTGCAGAGTGAGGCTAGAGAAGGAATCGTTGCATCAGCCAGAGGATGCTGTCCAAAATGTGTCTCCCCTCTGCTCTGTAATCTTACTGGGGAGCCAGAGAGCCTGGATGGGACAGCCTGTCCCCCACCCCACCCCTCCCCCTCCCCACCAGAGCAGAAAGCTTTCATTAGCAGACACAGCTAGGAACAGAGGGGATGAAAGGCACTCACTTGCTCCCCTGTGACTCTGCAAGGACTCCTGAAGACAGCCTAAGGCAAGCAGCCAGGCCGCGTCTAGTACTGGCCCAGGAAGGAGCCTGCTGGGATCTGGATGGATCTCGGCAGCCAAAAGCCTGTGTCAAGTCGAAGGAAAATCTTGAAAGAGAAAGAAGGAGGGAAGGACACTGGGTCACCGTCCTCTCTGGTTAACACAGTGACTGCGACACCCCAGCATGGCCTCCCAGGACAGGTGACTTGCCGGGCTTCCTCTGGGCTCTTTTCACTCTGTTTGGATCCCTGTGAGTGACAGCTACGGGATGAAAAAAGGAAAAGACAAGTCGTGACATCTGTTCTTTTCCTTCCTTCTGTAATATAAACTTCAAATCCTGTGGAAAGGCCAGAAGTCATACGATGCCTCTGTCCTGTCTGCTGTTAATGAGGCCTCCAGTGACATCACCCCGCCAGACAGCAGTGCAGGTATCCAGGCTCTGCGAGGGGAGAGGTGGATCCACACCTGAGGATTTCCAGCAGCTGACCTCTACCTGGGGGGACGCCTGGCCCTGGCAGGTGGACTAATCATGGCAGGATGACTGGGATCAGAGGTCCCGGATTGTGGGAGTGTAGGCCACGCCATCCTGCAGAGTGTTGCAGACACTCATATTTTAGGAATGTGAGGAGTGAGCCGCCTGTGTGGTGAAGGAGGCAGTCTCCCTGGGGCCCTCTGCATTTCTCTGTGGTTCTTCAGCGCTGAAGGTGCCTCTGACTTTTGTTTCAGGCATTTGTCAACCCTTTCATGCCATCCGCAGGTAGGCTCTGCCTGGCTTTCTCTAGAATCTAACCAGCAGGAAAACAAAACAGCTTTGTTACCAGGACTGATTTATTTGGGAGCTCAAGACCGTCACTAGACAAAAGCCTCTGGGAAGAGCACATGCAGGAAATGCTTCCTAACATGGTGTTTAGGGCTGCTTCCTGGGCTTGTGTGCTCGGTGGGTAAAAACCCTGCCTGCCATGCAGGAGACACCGCGGGCTCAATCCTGGGTCAGGAAGAGCCCTTGGAGGAGGGCATGGCAACCCACTCCGGTATGCTTGCCTGGAGACTCCCATGGACAGAGGAGCCTGGCAGTTTGCGAAAGAGTCGGACCTGACTTAGCGACTAAACGACAACCTGGGCATGTGTATAATTAGGAAAAACAAGTCTGACTCCACTTTAGATCTGTTCTTTTTTGCTTTAACCTTTGTGTTCTGTTGCCTGTGCTTAGTCATGCAGGCTCTGCACCTTTTATAAATGAATGTTGCCTGTAGCCTGAAATAAACAAGCTAGATCCTTCTCGAGGCTCTCACTTTTAAGAGTCCAGTCACCTAGAGGTAAAAAGTTGCAGAACAGAGAATAGTATTTTTCTTGTCGAAAATGTACAGAAACATCATGGCCGTGACCTACATGGACAGCTGTAAGAACAAAAGATTCCCACACCAAGAAGTGTGCAACAACTAACCACCCTCCTCCTTCACCTTGCCATTAACAGTGCTTTGTTAAAATGTTTCAGCGAGCTCAGAGTTTGGGGGAGCACAAGCCATCTGTCTCCTTGCATGGCCCTGCAGTAAACCTTTCTCGGCTCCAAACTCCAACGTTTTGGTTTGTTTGGGCTCACTGTGCACTTGGATACATGTGTTTGGTAATGAAACATGTTGATTTTTTTGGTAGATAGTGTGAACTTTTCATACTTCTCACCACCACCCCCCACCCTCTTCAGTTACCGTGTGCAGAGGCTCACATGTGAAGCTCTGCCCATGCAAATATTGCCCACTGCCATCACCCATGTCACCCATGAACCGACTCTTTTATGCTCTTTCATTTTCCTCTTTTTTTTTTTTTTAAGCTCGGTATATCATTACATTCTAAGCAAATGCTACTTCCCTGACTATGATTGATCCCCACTTATTTCATCCTGAATGCAAAGTATTTGATTTCAAGTGTGGTTCATTCGGCTCGGTGAACTCATTATAAAGTCAAGCTGAACATCTCACAGATGTGAAGCACTTTGTCTTCAAGGTTCAGCAATCTAATTTTGAATCTCATTATAGACCGTCTACTGGTGGTGGGCACTGGGGCAGCTACCTGGCTGGTGTTTTCCTGCCCATCTCCTATCCCATAACGGAACTGTCATTTCAATACCAGCATACCAGAATAGTCCCCATTTTGGAAAATAGCTTTATTTATCTCTCCACACACGCCTCTTGGCAGTGACGAGACAGTAATACTTTGTAGTCTATTTTATTAAGCATCTCCGGAGGTCAGGTGCTGAAAAAAAGACAGCTCGCAGCTGCTTGCTTCCCATCTATTTAGTAGGTTTCTCCATGGGTCATATGTTACATTTTCTAAAGTTCACAGCATGGATGTCATTTTGCTAAGAATCTATATACCAAGAATCCTTGCTTGGCACTAGAATGTAGTTTATCCCAGGGAGGATCTGATTTTTGGTGTCTCCGTGGTGGATGAAAGGAGAACAGGGTAGAAACGGAAAGTTAGCTCTATTTGCAGTGCGATACATTGATTCTGAAAGATTGATGCATTCATTTTTTCACCTATTTGGTGCTTTCAAAACCAATGAGCCTCTCCAAGGCTCAGTTCTGGCTACTAATGAAGTTTTTATTTCTCTGCTTTCTATTTTAAAACTTTGATAAGGGAGAATATTTGTTTTTCCAATTGCAATTGTTTCCATTCCGCCATAGAGCAGGCCAGGCCTTGAGAAGAACTGGGACTTTGTTTCTTTGCTATGATTTCTGAAATCACAGGGAAGAGACCATGAGCTAGAGGTGTTTTTGTTACTGTTATTGTTGTCATTCAGTAGCTCAGTTGTGTCTGACTCTTTGTGACCCCATGGACTGCAGCATACTAGGCTTCCCTCTCCTTCACCATCTCTCGGAGCTTGCTCAAACTTATGTCCATTGAGTGGCATTCATATATATTAATTAATAGGGTAGGTTCATGGAGCTGTGTCCAGGAAGTCATACAGATATGTCTTACATTTTATGTTCATCAAAAACACAGCTTTTCTCAGCGTCACGGTCCACCTCCTATCTTCTCAGTTTGATACAAGAAAGAAGTCATCAAACCATAGCCTGTGGACCAAATCCATCTCACATCCTGTCTTTGAAAACTGTCGTTTGGAACACTACCACACCTATTCATTTGTGTCCATTGCTGCTTTTGAGCTGCCAAGGCAGTTAAACAGTTGTGACAGAGATTACACAGTTCTCAAAGCCTAAAGTATTTACTCTCAGACTTCTTACAGAAAAAGTTCTGTGGTCTCTAATATAGGACAAGTGATCTTATTGGTTCTATTTAATTCACATGCTTTAACAAAGCATGTGTTTTGAAAATAATTTTCAGTATGATAACGGGGATGAGGATTACAATGAGAATTGAATAAAAATCTGACCCTGCTGGCCTTGCAGGAAGGCTTAATGAATCCTAAACTTCATTATTCCTTACCCAAGAGAAGTCTTTGAACAGAAGTCGATACAAAAATCTGGTATAATTTATGCTTATTTTGATGGCTTTGAGTCTTAGAAAATCTCCCTTTTCCAACTGCTCTTGATTTCCTCCTGTGGACTGTGAAAGTAATTATTTCATTTTATTTTTATTACATTACATTTGAGTCAGACATTATTCAGTAAAGGCAGAGTTAGGAATAGGTGAGAATAAAATTTTATAACACATCCACCCCATAAAATTCTCTCTTTATCCATGTTACTCCCATTGTGGTCCTCCCTTCTTATAGTTTCCATTTGGTTGTAACGACCCTTTAGGAGGCATCGGCAGCTTCAGCGGTGGTAGAATGAGGACTGGCACACAGCACACAGCACCATGTAGCTGGGAAGATGCCGACCTTAAGACGACTTCATCCTGCATTCTATCCTTAGAACCTGAGTCACATCTACTCACTGAAGTATGGGCACAGCAAAGCAATGAGATTGGATAGGTGGGTGGATGGACAGATGGAGGGAGAGAGACAAGAGTAGATCGGTGGATATGAATGAACGAGAGAGAGAGAGAGAAGCACAGAACCTAAGAGTTAAATCATTCCATTCAAACTTCCCCTCTGCGCTTCCCTCAAGCAAGCCAGGCACCACTCTGAAGTCTCAGCCTTCTAAAAGCAGTAATGTGTTATGAAAAGCTCATAAAAAATGTAAGAGGAAATGTTATAATATCTGAAAGTAGAGTTAAAGTTTATCAATTAATATTATGATAGGTCTTAAAATTATCTTTTAAACTGGAAATTCTCACCCTTTATCCTAGCCAAAGAAAGAGAATTTGGGCGTTGGCAAAACCAACCTTCTCCAGAAGGGAATGTGCATAGCTGGAGGTGAGAGAGGTCAGTGAGGACTGTAAAGCAGTGGAGTAGGGGAGGCAGAGAGAGGGGGAGGAATGCTGGGACTCATAGAGAAGCACTGAATCTGTAGATTGCTTCTGAAAGGCCTAATTTCCTTCCTCTCTGTTTCCTTCACACACTATAGGGTTTTCATAAGCCTTGCTCAGGACAGTGTATTTGACCAGCTTTCCCACCCTAAGATGTGAAACAAAATATTTGTCATCAGAAAAGAATTAGAGCTAATCAATGAATTTAGTAAAGTCACAGGATACAAAATTAATATACAGAAATGCATTCTTATACACTAATAATGAAAAATCAGAAAGAGAAAGTACGGAAACAATCTCATTCACCATTGCAACAAGAAGAATACAATATCTAGGGGGAAAAAAACCTACCTAAAGAGGTAAAAAGACCTATGCAGAAAACTATGAGACACTGATGAAAGAAATCAAAGACAACACGAACAGATGGAGAGATATATCATGTTCTTGGATTGAAAGAATCAATATTATGAAATGGCTATACTACTGAAAGCAATCTACAGATTCAATGCAGATTACCAATGGTAGATTATCAGATTACCAATGGCATTTTCATAGGACTAAAAGCAAAAAAATTCACAATTTGTATGAAAATACAAAAGACCCCAAATAGCCAAAGTAGTCTTGAGAAAGGAAAACAGAGCTGAAGGAATTGATCTCACTAACTTTAGATTATATTACAAAGCTGCAATCATCAAGACAGTACAGTTTTGGCACAAAATCAGAAATATTGATCAATGGAACAGTATAACCTGGAGAAGCCCATAGATAAACCCAAACACCTCTGGGCAACTTACCTTTGACAAAAGAAGCAAGCATATACAATGGCGAAGAGGCAACCTGTTCATAAGTGGTGCTAGGGAAACTGGACAACTACATGTGAAAAAAATGAAATTGGAATGCTTGTTAACACCAGACACAAAAGTAAGCTCAAAATGGATTAAAGACCGAAATGTAAGGCCAGACACTATAAAACTCTAAGAGGAAAACATGGGCAGAACACTCTCCAATATAAATCACAGTAAGATCCTCTCTGATCCACCTCCTCCTAGAGTAATGGAAATAAGAACAAAGATAAACAAATGGAACCTAATTAAAATTAAAAACTTTTGCACAGCAAAGGAAACAAGATGAAAAGACATCTCTCTGAGAACGGGAGAAAATAACTGCAAATGAAGCAACTGACAAAGGATTCGTCTCCAAAATATACAAACAGCTCATGACGCTCCATATTAGAAAAACAAACAACCCTAGCAAAAAATGGGCCAAAGACCTAAAGAGACATTTCTCCAAAGAAGACATACAGATGGCCAACAAACACATGAAAAGATGCTCAACATCGCTCACTATTAGAGAAATACAAATCAAGACTACAGTGAGGTATCACCTCACATCAGTCAGAATGGCTATCATTTAAAAATCTAAGCACAATAAATGTCGGAGAGGATGTCAAGAAAAAGGAACCCTAATGCACTATTTGTAGGAAAGCAAACCAATACAATCACCATGGAGACGAGTATGGAAGTTCCTTAAGAAATGAGGAATAAAACTACCATATAGCCCAGAAATCCCACTACTAGGTATATACCCTAAGAAAATCATAATTCAAAAAGACACATGTATCCCCAATGTACCCCAGTAGTGCCCCTATGAGGAAGCACTATTTACAATATCCAGGACATGGAAGCAACCTAGACGTCCATCAACAGGTGAATGGATAAAGAAGTGTGGTCCGTACGTAGGAAGGAATATTACTCAGCCATAAAAAGGAACAGAATGGGGTCATTTGTAGTGATGTGGATGAACCTAAAGTCTGTCACACAGAGTGAAGTAAGACAAAAAGAGAAAAACAAATGCTGCATATTAGTTCATCTATATGGAATCTAGAAAAATGGAACAGATGAACTTGCCTGAGGGAGGGAATAAAGACACAGACACAGAGAACAAACTTGTGGACACAGCAAGGGAAGGAGAGGGTGAGACAAACTGAGGAAGGAACAGTGTCATATGCATGCTGCTGCTGCTGCTGCTGCTGCTGCTAAGTCGCTTCAGTCGTGTCCGACTCTGTGCGACCCCATAGATGGCAGGCTACCGCGTGTACAATAGACAGCTAGTGGGAAGCTGCTGCACAGTCCAAGAAGCTCAGCTTGGTGCTATTTATAAATCACCAAGACGGGTGGGATTGAGGATGTGGGAAGGAGGCTCAAGAGGGACAGAATATATGTATACCTATACTCGAGTCACATTGCTGCAAGGCAGAAACTAACTCAGCACTGTAAACCAATGCTCCTCCAATTAAAAAAACAAAACAAAAAGTTTTAAAAAGGCTCACTGGCTTCTGAAAAAAAATTTTCTTTTAACTGGGAAATACCAGTGAGGACTGAACGTCATAGTTCAGCCAGGCTTTTGAAGGGGTATTATGCATTGTCACCAAGAGTTTCTGGTTTGTTTGAATAGTATTGCTCTTAGGCAGGCCTGAGTTTATGCAAGTGGGCAATTCTAGCTGCTTGAACAACAGCAGAATCGCTCAGTCGTGTCTGATTCTTTGCGACCCCATGGACTACAGCCTGGGAGCCCTCCAGGCTCCTCTATCCATGAGATTCCCCAGGCGAGAATACTGAAGTGGGTTGCCATGCCCTCCTCATGCTGCAGGTTACCTAAAAAGCTCTCCCCCCAAAAATGTTCTCCTCCAGGGCTTCCCTGATAGCTCAGTTGGTAAAGAATCTGTCTGCAATGCGGGAGATCCCAGTTCGATTCCGGGGCCAGGAAGATCCGCTGGAGAAGGGACAGGCTACCCTCTCCAGTATTCTTGGGCTTCCCTTGTGGCTCAGCTGGTAAAGAATCCACCTGCAATGCAGGAGACCTGGGTTCGGTCCCTGGGTTGGGAAGATCCCCTGGTGAAGGGAAAGACTACCCACTCCCGTATTCTGGCCTGGAGAATTCCATGGACTGTATAGCCCATGGGGTCGCCAAAAGTCGGACATGACTGAACGACTTTCACTTTCACTTCGCACCTGCAAAGTCAGTTGGAAATGCCAGTTGTAAGCATTTGTCAGACAGCAGCAGGGCATTGTTTCCAGTAAGTCACAATCAGAGTTTGAGTGAACACTGGGAGATAGTGAAGGACAGGGAAGCCTGGAGTGCTGCAAAGAGTCAGACACACATAAGTGACTCTAAACAACTCCAATATTAGTTCAGAGATTTTCAAAGACAGCGTGGGTGGGTTTGTAGGGTATGGTAAGAGTATAATTTGAAACAAAAAAAATATATTCAACCTATTCTCTTAAAACTAAAGAGAATTCAACACACCTCTTGTCTGTTGCTAACAAGGAAAATGATAAAGACAGAGCCAGAAAGATCATTAAAGGATTAAAAAAATATATTTTTAGACAAGGATAATTTTTTTTAAAGAGTTTGAAAAACTTGTCAGTCACAAGAAAGGACAACAAGATCGAGTTAATGTGATGATAAACTGGTCCTGAAGTAGTAACCAAAGTTAAAGTTTAATGGAGTAAGGAATAAAAATCACTGTTGAGCACCTAGTATGTGCCAAAACTATATTTTACATGCATTTTTCCCATTTAAACCTCCCAGTAACTTTCTAAATAAGCATAATAATAATTATCATATAATTATCATCTAATCATATCACATCACACACACACACACACACAAAAATTGAAAGTTGTTAACCAAGTGAAAGGGGTAAGATTTGCACCAGGGATGTTGGTCCCAAAGCTTAGGTTTCTTCACTTCCAGATGAACGGCAGTGCCAGCTAGCAGGCCACAGGGTATGAAAATCAATCATCCAATTTCAAAGCCAGCTGGATACCCCACTGCACCAACTTTATAGATGAAGATGAGCATTCTCTGACTTTTCTAGAGCCACCTGATTAATTGGTGGATTTCCTAGCATCATCGTCTCCTCCATCACATTCATTCCTATTTCAAAACCTGTAGGCCAGGGAAAACAGGCAAGAAGTCTCTAGAAACCTGGGTCCTTGGAGCTCTGGAGAAGAAGACTCCCTGCTTCACTAACAGCTTCACCTCTTAATTTTGATCTGCTGGTATTTTTCAATCATCTCACCATCTTTTCCTGCTTTCTATACCCAACAAATGTAGCCAAAATTAAGACTTTTGCATACTATTCTTCCTATGATTTGTAGAAGAAAACCCAACTGTTCTTGTGTCCAAGGGCTGCATGAAAAAAAATCACACAAGCTTAGTGGCTTAAAACAACAGAAATGTATTCTTTCACAGTTCTTTCTTTTTTTAATTAATAACTGGAGGATAATTGTTTTACAATGTTGTATTGGTTTATGCTATATAACAACGTGTATCAGCCATAAATATACGTATGTCTCCTCCCTACTGAACCTACTTTCCACCTCTCACCCCAGCCCACCCCACTAGGTTGCTGCAGAGCACCAGGTTGGGGTCCCTGTGTTATACGGCAACTTCCCACTCAGCTCAGCTCAGTTCAGTTCAGTGGCTCAGTCGTGTCCGACTCTTTGCGGCCCCATGAATTGCAGCACGCCAGGCCTCCCTGTTCATCACCAACTCCCGGAGTTCACTCAGACTCACGTCCATCGAGTCAGTGATGTCATCCAGCCATCTCATCCTCGGTCGTCCCCTTCTCCTCCTGTCCCCAATCCCTCCCAGCATCAGAGTCTTTTCCAAAGAGTCAACTCTTCTCATGAGGTGGCCAAAGTACTGGCATTTCAGCTTTAGCATCATTCCTTCCAAAGAAATCCCAGGGCTGATCTCCTTCAGAATGGACTGGTTGGATCTCCTTGCAGTCCAAGGGACTCTCAAGAGTCTNAGCATCAGGGTCTTTTCCACTGAGTCAGTTCTTAGCATCAGGTGGCCAAAGTATTAGAGTTTCAGCTTCAGCATCAGTTCTTCTAATGAATATTTAGGACTGATTTCCTTTAGGATGGACTGGTTGGAACTCCTTGCAGTCCAAGGACTCTCAAGAGTCTTCTCCAACACCACAGTTCAAAAGCATCAATTCTTCGGTGCTCAGCCTTCTTCACAGTCCAACTCTCACATCCATACATGACTACTGGAAAAACCATAGCCTTGACCAGACGGACCTTAGTTGGCAAAGTAATGTCTCTGCTTTTAAATATGCTATCTAGGTTGGTCATAACTTTTCTTCCAAGGAGTAAGCATCTTTTAATTTCATGGCTGCAGTCACCATCTGCAGTGATTTTGGAGCCCAAAAAAATAAAGCCTGACACTGTTTCCACTGTTTCCCCATCTATTTGCCATGGAGTGATGGGACTAGATGCCATGATATTCATTTTCTGAATGTTGAGCTTTAAGCCAACTTTTTCGCTCTCCTCCTTCACTTTCATCAAGAGGCTTTTTAGCTCCTCCTCACTTTCTGCCATAAGGGTGGTGTCATCAGCATATCTGAGGTTATTGATATTTCTCCTGGCAATCTTGATTCCAGCTTGTGTTTCTTCCAGTCCAGCGTTTCTCATGATGTACTCTGCATATAAGTTAAATAAGCAGGATGACAATATACAGCCTTGAACATGGTAATTTTTTTTTACCAATATCTATTTTATACATGAAATATACACATGTATATTTCAGTGCTACTGTTTCAATTAATCACACCCTCTTCTCCCCCCGCTGTGTCTACAAGCCTGCTCTCTGTGTTTATGTCTCTATTCCTGCCCTCTGAATAGGCTCACCAGCACCATTTTTCTAGATTATAGATGTATATATGTATTAATATACTCTATTTGTTTTTCTCTTTCTGACTTACTTCACACTCTGTTAAACAAGCTCTAGGTTTATCCACCTCACTGGAGCAGATTCAAATTCACTGCTTTTTATGGCTGAGTAATATTACGTTGTACACATGCACCAAGGCCTCTGTGCGTCTGCAGTACTCATCTGTCAGTGCACAGCTAAGCTGGCTCCACGTCTTAACTATTGTAAGCAATGCTCCAATGAACATTGTTCTAGAGACAGAAGTAAACAAGCAAGTTGCTGGCATGGTTGGTGTCTTCTGAAAACTCTGAGGTAACATCCATCCATTCCATGTTTTTCTCCTAGCTTTTAGTGGTTGTTGGCAATCCATGGTGTTTCTTGGCTTATAGCTGCATAACTTTGGTATTCTTCTTCATCTTTACCTGGACTCTATGTCTCTGCGTCTTCTCCTTTTTTGTGTCTTTTAAGGAAACATGTCATTGGATTTAGGGCCCAACTTAATTCTAGACTGAGCTCATCTTGCGATCCTTAACTGAATTTCACCTACAAAGACCCTATTTCCAAACAAGATCACGTTCATAAGTACTGGGAGTTAAGACTTGCCACATCTTTTGGAGGGAACATAATTCTACTCACTGCACCAGCAAAGGCACTATGACCCTGGAGGTGACTAATAGGAGGAACAGGCCTTGTGAACAGTGTTCCACCCAAAGACAAAGGGTTGGTTGTCTTCCTCTTGGAATCATGGATGTGTGTGTGTTGTTAGCTGAGCCTTCTAAGGATTTCTTAACAGAGGCTGTGGTACAAGCTCCAGTGGTTTAAGTACAGTGACCTTGGGTAGGTTGCCAAATATCCTTAAGCTTTAGTTTCATTTTCCATGAAACGGGACAACAATAGTAACACCTGGATCCAATTTTGATTATTATATATAAAAGTGCCTTGTAAGTTATACAATGGTAATTTTTATTATTAGCCAGTTTAATGTCTAAGCTAAAAAAAAAAAAATGGAAAGCGATAGTTGCTCAGTCATGTACAACTCTGCAACCCCGTGGACTATAGACCACCAGGCTCCTCTGTCCATGGGATTTTCCAAGCAAGAACACTGGAGTGGGCTGCCATTCCCTTCTCTGGGGGATCTTCCCAACCCAGGGATCGAACCCTGGGTCTCCCGAATTGCAGCCAGATTATTTAGCATTTGGGCCACCTGGGAATGATTCTATTTCTTTTGTCTTATTTTGCATGGATTTCCCTTCTTCTCATCTTTCCAGATCAGTATTATTTTCACAATATTTTTTGAAGACTTTTACTCTGTGTCAGATCATTGGTCCAATCTAAAATGGCTTCCTGTCCTTTATATTAATATTGAAACTATTATATGCAGGTGTGTATAGGAAAGCAGAATTAACAACAGTTAACTTATGAAATCAAATATTTCAAAAGTAGGAGAGAGATCTAAATATTTCACTACATTCTTGACTCACAATATGGCTTATCCTAATAGCAGACAAACAAGAAAAAAGGAAAAAGTTAAATGTCTTTGGCAAATACCATGTAAACTTGTCCTTCTGAAAACATTTTCATGATCATTTACAAGGAAATGAATAATATAATTCAAAAATATAAATAGATGATCATATTGGACTGCAATGAGAGCAGATGTTTTAAGTTATGTAAAATTTTGCCCCATCTGGCTAAACAGTAAAAATGTCTCAACAACAACCCACGGATGAAATGTTGCCAATAAAATGAGGCTAGCAGAGATTGGGTAGAAGTCAGTTTTACTGGATTACTTCATAAAATACTTAAAGGCCATTAATAGAAAGATCATAATTTCACCTCTCACAGAGATGATCATTCCAAAACTTACTTTCAAAGAGTTGAGAAATTTCCACTACCCATTGCATGATAAATTTCACTGTCACTCACAGTTGTTAAATTAAGCAGTTCATTTTCTCCCAGAGGACCCGGAACCTAGAAATCCATCCTAGAGCAGTTAGATGTTTAAGTTAATTGAAACATTTACTCTATCTCCAATCTAATAAGGATGAATGCCAATAAGCGAATAAAATTAGAAATGGGCCAGACCCTCCCTGCCACAGACCCCACTGTGTTTATGAAGAGTAGGTGGATCAATCACGAACATTTGGTTGATGTCAGTTTGCCTTATAGCTGGGTTTCATTATGTGAATTATTTCCCATCTTTCCAGCTACAAATAGGTGGCTACTAATATAAACTTATCTAATTACCCCAAGTTGAATTATTAGCAGGAAAGTTTTCTAACAGCAATAGAATTGAATCTTTGCAAACACAAAAGCTGCCCTTCAGTCTTTCCACCCCTTGAGTAGAAAAGTTGTTATCATGTCTCCTGTCCCCTCTTTTCAGCTGCTCTGTGGAAAAGCAGGACCACTTTGCTTACTCATTCTAACAGGAAGACCAGCAGAGATCCCCCACTCCATGAATAAGTCGGTGAAATGTTAACCACCATCAGGGATGTGCAGATTCCTGCTTAGAACAATAAAAAAAATTCTTGTATTTATGAGCAGTGATTCTAGATGCCAGGAAAAATACATTTTAATTACAAGGACAAGTTTTTTTTTTTTTTTTTTTTTTTTTAAATTTAAAATATTTGCTCTGAATTCATCTAAAGGGGTACCATACTCCCCCACACATACCACCCCATCCTCACAGTCTTCTATTTAATCTAGAATTTTGCTTTATGAAATCTTTTTCATATACTAATGGAAATGAGACCATTAAGACTCACTGGTCAAGGCAATGAACATGAGTATTCTGAATTAAGTATTCTTTTCTTTTAAACGGTCTTCTAGTCTTACTCATTGAGTCCGTGAAGGCTTGGCAAATGCTTTAAGTGAAAAAACCAAGACCATTAACCCTTGGAGTAAGTAAGGACTGGTCCTACAGGGAATAGTTTAGTTCAACAAATGTCTATAGAATCTTTGAAAAATATAGATCACACAATATCACATTCTTGCTTAAAATCCTCCAGAGGCTTCCCATTGCATTCAAAAGAGAGTCCCAACTCCTGGTCCTGCAATATGGCTTCTGCCCACCTGTCCAGGTCTATTTCTTACCACTTTATCCCTTAACACAAATTGACTTCAGACCACTCCCCAGGGTGGCCTTTTACATCCCCCAGGTTCCCACAACCTGGAGGGCTGCTCTCTTAATCCCATCATCCTGGTCATTTGCTCTCTAGCATGCATCACAATTTGCAATTACTTTGTTTGTCTATGTTTCCTTTTTCCTGTTATTTCCGTAACTTCCAGAATATAAATGCCATGAGGACCAGAACTCTATGCATCTTGTTTTCTTGTTTCCCCGGCACCCAGAACAGTGCAATTAGAATATGCTCAATAAATGTCCTGTAGATGTGATACTTTCTAGAAGAGATATAGTGATAAAATGATTCATTTTTCTCAAAGAACATAAGAGTTTGAAGGGAAGAGAGGATAGAAACACAACTGGAATAAGAGAGGAATGTGAAGGACTTCACTTGTAGTCCGGTGGCTAAGGCTCTGCTCTCCCAATACATGGGACCCAGGTTTGAGCCCCGGTCACAGAACAAGTCCTACACGCCCCACCTAAGAAGTCACTGTCACATCTAAGAATCTACTGAGGCACTCAACCAGCATACCCTAAGCAAGAATGAAGATCCCACCTGCCTTGATTAAGATGCGGCACAGCCAAAACAATAAATAAATAAATGATCTTCTCAGGGTTATGGAGACGAAGTAATGAAAAAAAGGTGAAGTTCCAAAGGGGTCATCGAATGTGCTAAGAATATCAGGGACAAGGGTGCAGAGTGAGGTGCACACGAGGGGATCTGCAGGGTGATGGAGCGCTTCCGGGGACGGCAGTGTGGGGTGAAGCTTGGGCTTCAGCTGGGAATGGGGCTGGGAAGGTGCGGGGGACTGACGGCAGAGGGATCGGCACTGTCAGGGCACTCAGGCCAAACTCAGAGAGCACTCGGGAAGCAGCGCTCGTCTCCGCGGACAGGGACGATCGGTCCAGACGACCGGTCCTAAGAGGACAAGGGCACAGGCAGCAACGGAAAGCCCAGCTGCAGGGCTTTCTCTGACGCCTTGGTAAAACCCTGTTCCCTTCTCTTACCCGCTGCGTGTTTCAGCACCTCGAGCCCGTGGTTGAATAAAACCCTCCAGAGATAACGCTTCTATCAATGGTGCATCAAAAATGAAATCTTAACATTTTTCCCTCTTTAAGTGCTTTTCATTGCAAGTAGTTACCTTTTTTTTTTTTTTTCTTTCTGACTCTCAAAGGCTCTGGTGAGTGATAAAGAGAAGTAAGGACTCAGGTATTTGCGGTATATGTTTCCAAGTAATGTTTTTAAACTCATGTCTGGTTTTATCAAGAGAGGAAATCGGGCAATTTTTCACAGGGTGGAGATAATGGCTTGTGCCTGTGGCTGTGGAACTAGCTCGAGTGTCCCTCTCTCTTTTTCTAGCTTTAATGCCTACTCCAGCGGTGCTAAACCTCGGCCAGACAAAGGCAGATACAGTCAGTGGACTGTTTTGCCAAGATAAGAATGAAGGTGAAAATAAGTCTTTATGCTCTTGGCACATATGTTTTACCTGATGATAGCAGGTAGCCCATCTATTAGCTTTTTAGAAAGCTGTTTTCTTGTTGACGTAACATAAAGAGATTTTTAAGTCATCAAAAATCACACCCAAAATCCCCTTAAGACCAGGTTCCTCCTAGGCTCCCTTGTAAAATTTGCCTGTAGTTTCACTCTTTAAATGCTATATACTGCAACATCTCTCTGTTACATGTGATGACATCATTCTTGTAAAGATATTTCTAAACATTGTTGAAGTTAAAGACTAGTTTGTTACACTGTTTTAACTGGATTATGCTGCAATGTAAGGGCTGGCCCTTAATGAAATTATCTGGATTTTGTTACCCTGAACCCACCCTCCTTTAACCACACACACACACACACAAAATACTAACTTCTGCATTACTTACAGGCAGGCTTTGTAGCCATGCACTTAAGTTTAAAATATGCTGAAACACCTAGAATCCTGGGAGAGAAATGCGAACAAGGTAGAGCAACTTGCCAAAGGACAGCTCTTGTGACTCCCCAGGTTCAAAGACCTGCTTCTCTTTGAACTTCTGGAATATCTGAACTTTGGCCTGGGGGATCAGGCATCACAGGTGTGAAGAGTTTACATTTTTTGTAGGGTCTTCCACCCTAAACAGCAACCTGCTATCTTCCCTGGGTGTCAATAGTTACTATGTAGGTAGAGTGTATGCAAGCTAGGTCGCTTCAGTTGTGCCTGACTCTTTGCAACCCCATGGACAGTAACTCTGCCAGGCTCCCCTGTCCAAGGGACTTTCCAGGCAAGGATACTGGAGTGGGTTACCTTGTCCTTCTCCAGGGGATTCTTCCAACCTAAGAAGCAAAGCCACATCTCTTAAGTCTCTTGCAGTGGCAGGCAGGTTCTTTACCACTAGCCCCACCGAAGAATCCCTAGCCACAATGTGTATACATGTATACACAATAAATGTATAAGAATGAACCCGGCAGATTCATGTCGATGTATGCCAAAACCAATAGAGTACTGTAAAGTAAAATAAAGTAAAATGAAGCTCTAAAAAAATATAAATTAATTTAAAAATTTAAAAAAAAAGAATGAATGGTATGGGAGGAAGAAAAAATTGAAATGTGTTAAATTAGTACTGCTTTCTCAAGATTCCAAGCTGTGTCAATAGATCTGGTATATATATATATATATATATATATACAGATAAAGTACTCCTGCTTTGCAAAACACAAGTCTGAGTCCATCTCCCCCTACTTAAAGGCTTTCAGTGGCTTCACACTACATTCAGAATAAATCTGAACATCTGTGACTAAGATGCCTCTGCCTGATCAGATCCTGGGTCCATGGTTGTCTCTCTTTCCTCCTCATACTGCACAGTCTGCACTTTCTGGTATATTTCCATTCTTGGAACACATTTAGCAAACGGCACATCCCAGGTCCTTTCTTTAGAAGACATTCACCTTTCCTGTTTCAGTATTTTCACGACTAAATATTCTTTTCTTTTGCATCCCAAGACAGAGATCATTTCTTCACTGTGAACTTTTCATACTACCTAAACATTATTTTTTGAGCATTTGTCTATTTCATAATCTCAGCCTCTTTTTTGTTTCCTCCATGAGCCTTCAAGACAACTTTACAATCCACGTTGTGGGCATGTCCTTACTGACTGTGGGTCCTGTGTGTGCTTTCTGTCTCGTGAATTGGAAGATCCACCTCATGAAGGCAGGGCCTCTTTCCATCCTGCTCACCACACATCCCCCAGCACCTGGTACAGTGCTGGGAAAATGGTAGCAGTCTAATCAATATCTGTCCATTTTAAAACTGAAGAGTAGGTGCCGGGTGACTGGAACTGTTGTTTCCTCCTAAAACTGCATCTCTGGGGAGTATTTTTAAGTCACATTGTTTTCAAGCATCTCTGATCCTTTTCTGGGGACAGTTATGGGGAGCAGTGAAGCAATCACGTATCCAGCAGGAATATCATGTGACTGGCTATTCAGTTGAGCCATTTAAACAGGATCCATCTATATGTACAATTTCAGGTCATTTCAGTGAGTATAAAACGGCATGTACTGAAAGGGAGTGCCCCTTTTTGGGAAACTGGCTCATTAGCAACATTGAGGAGTATTGGAGGGTGGTCAGAGTATCATTTCTTCCCTCTGAGGCAATCTTGCCTTGGGGCTGCTGTCTAATAACTAATCTCGACTTGCTAGCGCCAGAGCCCCTTCTCCCAGGCCCTGAGAAACCGTGCCTGAGGCCAACAGCCAGATGCCTTGCTCCTGGGTTGCCTTATTTCACAGAATTACACAGCTTTCTTTCTGATTCTGAAGCACACTGTTGCTTATTTAGGTAATAAAGAGCAGTCTAAGCATCAGTCACATGGTATGTTCAGGGCTAGATGCATGTTCTTAGGCTGTCAAAAAAAGAGATCTCTTTATTATCATCAGATCTTCCCCCCACTTTACACATTCCTGTCTCAGTTTTTGTGCAAGTTGATAAGTTTGGGCAGGGCTCATTTTCACTTCTTGACAGTTTCTTTGCTGGTTTCAAATTCTCAGAAGCACATACCGTATGGAGATGAACTGCACAAAGTCCCTGAGAAATATAAGTGGAAAGGCAATGGTTGAGTCTGCCAGGTTTATTACAAACTTCAGCTCCTCTTCCCAGGTCTGCACAGCTTGCTTGAGGAGTGCGCGGAAGGTCAGCTGGAATTCAAGTCTCATCAAGTCACCCCCAATAGGAAAGAAGGCACGCTTTAGATATGGAACAACTCACAAGGACTTTGGCACTTCTCAAGTTGCCTGCAAGGTGGGTCATGTTTGTTGACAATGTAATAGCTGCACAAAAGTCCTTCACTTGTCCAATTGAAACTTTACTGAGTGAATGGGTTTTTGAGTATCCTGGAGACTCTCAGGAAGTTTGACATGGGAAAGTGTTAGTATAATTACAGACTTGAAAGGGCATCCACTGAGATTTTGCAACAATGTATACAGTATCAAGAGTAAACATTTCAAACTGCAAAAAGTGAATCCTCTAGCTATGGGGAAAACAGGTATATAAAAAAAGCAAAGGACAAGATGAGGCAAGAGCTCATAAGTAAATGAAAGCACATCCCTCCCATTCTTTAAACTTCATCCTGGTTCCCCATTGCATCTAGAAAAATTCAAAACTACTTAACAGTTCCCATAACTAGTCACCATTCAAAACTAAATGACGACATGACTTATCTGTGACCACTTTTACCTCTTTCCCCCTGTTCCCTTTCCTCATCTCCTCCACTTCACATTTGCTTCTGCCTCAGGGCCTATGCCCTGGCTGTGCTCTCTGACTTGAAGTTTGCTACCCTTAATGGTAAAAACATCTCAGTTCTCCTCACTACTCCCACCCCTGCTTCCAGCATAGGATTTATCAGTTTGATATTTTATCTACTTATCTATTGCTGCTGCTGCTAAGTCACTTCAGTCGTGTCCGACTCTGTGTGACCCCGTAGACGGCAGCCCACCAGGCTCCCCCATCCCTGGGATTCTCCAGGCAAGAATACTGGAGTGGGTTGCCATTTCCTTCTCCAATGCATGAAAGAGAAAAGTGAAAGTGAAGTCGCTCAGTCTGTCCGACTGTTAGTGACCCCATGGACTGCAGCCCACCAGCCTATTCCGTCCATTGGATTTTCCAGGCAAGAGTACTGGGGTAGGGTGCCATTACTTACTTGTTTACTTGTTAATTATTTGTCTTCTGATTCTAGAATGGAAGCTCCATGAGGCCGGGGACTTTGTACATCTTATTTTCTGTCATATATACAGAACTAACATCCACTCCATTGTGTGTTTAACAGATGTGTGTTGAGTGAACAAATTAATAGTAAATAAAATGTCATTAACAGTAACAAACCCATGAATGCTTTATATTATTAATGAATGACATTACACAACACTGTGAGGGACATATAAAATGGGTAGAATAGGGAATTCCTTGGTGGCCCAGTGGTTAAGAGTCTGCTTTGCAATGCAGGGGACACAGGTTTGATCCCTGGCAAGGAAACTAGTATCTCATATACCCAGGAGCAACCAAGCCCTTGCACTGAGACTGCTGGGCCTGTGCTTTGCAATAAAGATCCCACATGCTGCAACCAAGGCCCGGAACAGACAAATAAATAAATAAAGGATTTTTTTTTTTTTTTAATAAAATGGGCCGAACAGATATAAGGACTAGAGCAGTTCAAAGGAGACAGAATCCTGAAGAAACAAGCCCATCAGAAAACCACCCCCAAGGCCATAAGAAAAGGGTGTGTTGGAGACAGGAGGCTTGGAGGAAAGGATTTGATGGGACAAATATAAAGGGAGAAGCATATAACCTAACATGTTGAGCGTAATATAAATCGACTGGAAGTTATAGAAGAGGGTTCAAGTAGGAAAATAAGAGGAAATAAGAGCATTTGGAGAGAGCATTGGAAAGCCTTGAGAGCAGGGTAAAAATATGACAGAGTTGTTGTGGGTTATAATCATTGATGATAACATTGTGATGACAAGAAAACTGTCATCACAATTATCAGAAAGTGTTGCCTCTAGACACTGAGGTTGTGCCAGAGGAGGTGCAATCATAGAAGGATGCTCAGAAAATATCTACAGCTTCTTGAGCCATCTATGTTTTAAATGCTTTTCTTTGAATATGCTATATTCAGAAGGAAGGAAGGATCTGAAACCACATCCGCAATGGCCATCCCTTTAATATATGTGAACCATAGCTACTCCATTTTGAGTTTTAAATGATCTTAAATATGGACAAGGTGGGAGTAAAGGGAAAGATAAGAAACATCTTGACCCCGGTTGCCTGTTGCCCATGAGCTCCTCCTGTGTAAAACTGATGCTGGGTCTGGCTGGGTCTGACCCTGCCAGGGCTGAGAAGGATGAGGAATTCTTGCTATATATACAGCTCTTTTCTGCTTGGCCTTACACCTTCCTTCCAGAAGAAGTTACAATACATACTTATGAATTTCTGATTGTATCCGTTTCCTATTGTAGCTTTAACAAATTACCGTAAATGTATTGGTTTATCACAATGCAGATTATTATCTTACAGTTCTGTAGGCTAGAAATATCACAGGAGTCACACTGGGCTGAAACCAAGATGGTAGCTGGGCTGCTGTGCTCCTCGCTGGAGACTGCAGTGAAGAGTACCTTTCCTTGCATTTTTCAACTTCTAGACACTACCTGTTTGCCTTGGTTTATGGTACCCTTCACTGTCAAAGTACATCACTGTAATCTCTTCCTCCAGAGTCACATCTTTACCGAGTCAAACCCTCACAGTTTCCTTTCCGAAGGATCTTTGTGATTACATTGAGGTCACCCAAGATAATCCAGGTAATCTTTCTCTCTCAAGATCCTTAACATGGTCACATGCAAGCCCTTTGGCTAAGCTGTATTCATAGTTTACGGGGGTTAGGACACGGGCGTCTCTCAGAAAGGAGAGGCGGCACTGTTCACCCACCGCACAGATTAAGGAGCTGTTTACAGATTCGGGGTTCTCTTGATCCTGGAGCCAAAATCCGTCTTCTGCTCCAGGAAGAGCACACCTTTGTCTGTTAGTTCTCCCTGGACAATATCTTCGACTCCAAGTTGTATGGACTTGAGAAAGCCGGACTACTAACAACTGCCCAATGGGTGTTTCAGCTAAGATACCCATGCCTTTACAGGAGGGAAGTCAATGTTTTGGATATGTTACTGAAATTAAGCATATCTTTGCACCATTAACTTTCATGTGTGTGTCGTGTCTCCAGCAGAGCCAAGCATATATTCTCATACATAATAGGTATATAGTAATTTTAATATTAATGGAAAGAGTGAATGAGCCTGTTATAAACATAGGTGTAATTTCACATGCCAGTATTTTTGCATGGCAGCATGAAATTAATTACAAAATGAAAGGGCTTTAGTCAGATAGCAAGCACATAAACACACTCATTACTGGAAAAGTGGAAATTTCCACTTAGTCCACTGAAGGGCTTAGAAAACAAAACAAAAACAAACAAACGAAACCATCCATTTATAAGTTCCTACGTGTCAATGTATAGGTGACAAATGTTAGCGTGTTCCATATATGTTTACTTGAATGCTTGACGATAACACGTGAAGGTGAACTATTTTAGGGTACATCAACCCACTTTCCTAGCACAGCAAATGTAGTCTGTGAGAAACTGGATGTATTAACTCAGTGTTATTCAAACAGCATGTTTTATCTTTTGTTTGCCGCTTCTGCCAACTCTTTCTGAAAATAAACTTGGCGGTGGCACCTTGCTCATTTTGTTTCATCTCTTATAAAAATAAAACCCTATTCATAATCTCTTCAACCTACAAATCAGTTGTAAATCTGAGGTGAGCAGAAGCAAACTCATTTCCACCCACATACTTTAGAAAATTTCCCCCACAAATTAACAAAAATAATAATAATACAAAAAAGCTCAAGTGTTTCCTAATTCTTCCGTCTCCCGGCTTATCCCCACCATCAGCGTTTCAAGATCTAAAAAGCCTCTTAGCTCTGTATTCCTAAGGAAAACCTCACTTTCTTATGCACTTTTAAAATTTATAGTTTGAAATACATTCTGTTTATGGATCTGATGGAATAGAATAGAAAACAAATGATTATTTGTTCTCTCTGCTGAAAACGTCTAATGTTAAAAGAAACTTTGGTTTCCACAGAAAATACCAGCTTCCCCATTAGCCATCTGCTAGATGGGGGGAATGTTCTATGTGGCTTTCTCAGCTGGAACATTTGGAAAATGAATACATTGTTGCGAGAACTGACATGGTTGGCCATAATGTTTGTGATAATGTTGTTGACTTACCAGATGTCCTGGAAATTCCTGGGGTGGGAATGTTTCCAGTGGTTCCAAACCCATCCTTTACTTTGCAGAATGGTGTTTTGGTATATATGACTTTCTCACAGTTACCGTGGAATTTTTTCATTTTTTTCTGTAAAGTAAAACAAAATGGAAATAGATGCCATTGAACTGCTCATGTTATTCCAAACTCTACTGTGATACACAGTGCATAACAGATCTATTATTTGCCATTCTGCAAAACAATTCCTTCTTCAATGCCAACCTCATATATCTCTCCAGATATAAGTTTCAATAGCGTGACCTTCACTGTACTCATCTCCAGCTGGTAGAAAAGCAACCGAGTCTAATGGTTGAGTGCTTTGCTCACTCTTTATGCCTAAGGAGTTTGTTTGAAATGTGAATAACCTCTGTTTTCAGTGCAGGCTTTCCCTTTTGAAATTAGATTAATGAAGTGATGAATAAAGGGAAAAGTCCTTTACACTTTGGCATGAAAATAGATTAGACGCCATCTCTTGCAAACGGAATTATCTCTTAGAGGTCTGTTTCTCTACCTGCTTGCCTTTCATTTAAAGCAACAGAATTCTCTGTGCAGAGGGAGGCTTTCTTCTAAATGGGAAGATATTTAATGGGACTTCGGTAGTGGTCTAGTTGCAAAGTCTCCGAGCTTCCTACGCAGGGTGCCTGGGTTCGATCCCTAGACAGAGAACTAGATCCCACAAGCCACAGCTAAGAATTCACCTGCCTCAACGAAGATCAAGGATCCTGTGTGCAGCATCTGAGACCTTGTGCAGCCAGATAAATAAAAATAAATTTTAAAAAACACTCCGTAGAATTCTGCTTGTCACACTCAGGGATCTCCAAAGATCTTAGAGGGCACCTTAAGATATGCACGTGATACCACCTTAATGGAAGAGGCAAAACGGAAATAAAAAGATTCTTGATGAGAGTGAAATAAGAGAGTGAAAAAGCCTGCTTAAAACTCAATATTAAACAAACTAGGATTATGGCATCCGGTCCCATCACTTCAAGGCAAATAGAGGGGGGGAAAGTGGAAGCAGTAACAGATTTCCCCTTCTACGTCTCTAAAATCACTGCAGATGGTGACTGCAGCCATGGAATTAGAAGACTATTGTTTCGGGGCAGGAAAGCTATGACAAACCTAGACAGTGTACTTAAAAAAAGCACAGACATCACTTTGCCAACAAAGGTCCATACAGTCAAGACTATGGTCTTTCCAGTAGTCATATACAGGTGTGAGAGGAGCACCATAAAGAAGGCAGAGTGCTGAAGAATTGATGCTTTTGAAGTGTGGAGCTGAAGAGGACTTGAGAGCTCCTTATACAGCAAGAAGATCAAACCAGTCAGTCCTAAAGAAAATCAACCCTGAATACCCATTGGAAGGACTGATGCTGAAGCTAAAACTCCACTACTTTGGCCACCTGATGGAAAGAATGACTCATTGGGAAAGATCCTGATGCTGGGAAAGATTGAGGGCAGGAGGAGAAGGGGACAACAGAGGATGAGATGGCTGGAAACAGACATCACTTTGCCAACAAAGGTCCATACAGTCAAGACTATGGTCTTTCCAGTAGTCATATACAGGTGTGAGAGGAGCACCATAAAGAAGGCAGAGTGCTGAAGAATTGATGCTTTTGAAGTGTGGAGCTGAAGAGGACTTGAGAGCTCCTTATACAGCAAGAAGATCAAACCAGTCAGTCCTAAAGAAAATCAACCCTGAATACCCATTGGAAGGACTGATGCTGAAGCTA
The DNA here is from genome assembly GCA_006410675.1 of Oreotragus oreotragus. NCBI lineage: Eukaryota > Metazoa > Chordata > Mammalia > Artiodactyla > Bovidae > Oreotragus > Oreotragus oreotragus. The sequence continues at coordinate 138,947 of SJYX01010441.1, read as the reverse complement.
AAACTCCACTACTTTGGCCACCTGATGGAAAGAATGACTCATTGGGAAAGATCCTGATGCTGGGAAAGATTGAGGGCAGGAGGAGAAGGGGACAACAGAGGATGAGATGGCTGGATGGCATCACCGACTCAATGGACATGAACTCGGCAAACTCCAGGAGATGCTGAGGGACAGAGAAGCCTGGTGTGCTGCAGTGCATGGGACGGGACACAACGTGGCGACGGGAACAACAATCCTGTTCTATCTGATCTTACGCCGCTTGTCTTTACAAGGATCTACCAGCTGCCCATCCTCCACCCTGGGTGTGGGGAGAGAGCAAATTTGCCAAGATGGCATGTTCAGGTTCTCTGCCCCGCGTTTTTTAAATAGCTGAGATGATTTATAGCACTGTGCTTGGGCATCGCGGGGTTCCCGCTGGGTCGCTGGGCTGTGTGCAGTACGCACACGTGAGTGGAACCTAGGAAGCGGTGGCCTTACTGCGGCGTCGCAGCTGTGTCTGCCCTCTGGGAACACAAGAGGATGGGATATAGCATGTCTGCTGTTACGGCTGCTGCGTCACCCAGGAGAGAATAAACGTGTCCACGGTTCCTATCACTCCTCACGTCTTCTTCAGCCTCTTAGCTCGAGCCTTGCCTACCCGGGGTTCAGCAAGCAGAGGAGGCAATGTGAACAGCAACACAGTCGGTGCTGTGACCAGGATGAGAAGCAATACACTGGGGCTCTGTCATCCGCCTACACGGTCCCTACAGAGATGCTCCTGTCCCCAGGGTCCCTNGCGGTTCCTATCACTCCTCACGTCTTCTTCAGCCTCTTAGCTCGAGCCTTGCCTACCCGGGGTTCAGCAAGCAGAGGAGGCAATGTGAACAGCAACACAGTCGGTGCTGTGACCAGGATGAGAAGCAATACACTGGGGCTCTGTCATCCGCCTACACGGTCCCTACAGAGATGCTCCTGTCCCCAGGGTCCCTGCATCTCTGATGATTCTGTTGCCCAGAGACAAGGCGGTGTCTGATGAGCTATCGCTTATACTCTGAGACAGGCCCCACATCCATCCCTTCCCTGGCCTTTTCCATTTTAGGGGCCACCATGAAGACAGTTAGACTAACTGTCTTTGCTCTTAGGCCTCATGCAAGCTTGTTGCCTCATCTTGCCTTCCCACCAGTCGTCTTCATGAGGTTGTGATTCTCGCTGCCCCTCTTTCCTCTTCATTCTACCTGGGGGAATTCCATCATCTTGAAGGTGTTCTATCAGAATGATCACAAATGGACATCACAATGCAGTCCTCATGGTTCAGGCATACAAAAATGGACAGCCATTGAGAGCTGGACTATAAACAAAGCTGAGCCCCAAAGAATTGATGCTTTGAACTGTGGTATTGGAGAAGACTCTTGAGAGTCCCTTGGACTGCAAGGAGATCCAACCAGTCCATCCTAAAGGAGATCAGTCCTGGGTGTTCATTGAAGGACTGATGCTGAAGCTGAAGCTCCAATACTTTGGCCACTGATGCAAAGAGCTGACTCATTGGAAAAGACCCTGATGCTGGGCAAGATTGAGGGCAGGAGGAGAAGGGGACAACAGAGGATGAGATGGCTGGATGGCATCACCAACTCAATGGACATGGGTTTGGGTGGACTCCAGGAGTTGGTGATGGACAGGGAGGCCTGGCATGCTGCAATCCATGGGGTTACAAAGGGTCAAACATGATGGGGCGACTGAACTGAACTGAACTGAACTGATTGAGGGTCTGGTCCCAGACACGTACATCCCTGCCCCACTAAACACATGAAATTTCTCTGAACCGTATCAAACTCAAGGACACCATGACCTGTTTTCAAAACAAAATCTGCTAGCTGCTGCCAGCTGCACCCTTGCAGCTTCCAAGTTCCCCCATTCTGAAGTTACAGAATCATTTTGAACCCCAACCAGTCTTCACTTTAGAAGAGCCCTTACTCCTTACTGGCTACAATCCCAATTCTTAATTCATGTATACTTGAAGTTCTTTGTCTTTATAAGCATCTCCCATTTTATCGTTTGGCAGAACATAATTCAAGTGCTTCTTCAATCTGTGTTTCCCAGACTGCAGTCCTAACAACCCCAAATAAACAACCAGAACTCCTTTGTGGAATTCTTGGTTAATTCTTGGTTAACAAGAGCAGTCTCCTTGAAGGGACTAGTTTTGAAGAACCTAAATCTGTGTGTCATTTTTTTTTTGTGGTCATCCTATTCTTGTTCTGCTTTTTTCTTGAGGCAAAAATCACAAAACCCACTGTCTGCTTGAAGGGTAATGAAGGTGGGGAAAAGGGAAACTATGTAGGAGACAATTACGAGCATCTGCTAGCACTAAATCTGTGTGTCGTTTTTTTTTTTTTTTTTTGTGGTCATCCTATTCTTGTTCTGCTTTTTTCTTGAGGCAAAAATCACACAACCCACTGTCTGCTTGAAGGGTAATGAAGGTGGGGAAAAGGGAAACTATGTAGGAGACATTTACGAGCATCTGCTAGCGAAAAGAAGAGAGGCGAAAAACAAAGGAGAAAGGAAAGATATAAGCATCTGAATGCAGAGTTCCAAAGAATAGCAAGAAGACATAAGAAAGCCTTCCTTAATGGTCAATGCAAAGAAATAGAGGAAAAGAACAGAATGGGAAAGACTAGAGATCTCTTCAAGAAAATCAGAGATACCAAAGAAATATTTCATGCAAAGATGGGCTCAATAAAAAACAGAAATGATATGGACTTAACCGAAGCAGAAAATATTAAGAAGAGGTGGCAAGAATACACAGAAGAACTGTACAAAAAAGATCTTCATGATCCAGATAATCATGATGGTGTGATCACTCAACTACACAGACATCCTGGAATGTGAAGTCAAGTGGGCCTTAGAAAGCATCACTATGAACAAAGCTAGTGGAGATGATGGAATTACAGTTGAGCTGTTTCAATTCCTGAAAGATGATGCTGTGAAAGTGCTGCACTCAATATGCCAGCAAATTTGGAAAACTCAGCAGTGGCCACAGGACTGGAAAAGGTCAGTTTTCATTCCAATTCCAAAGAAAGGCAATGCCAAAGAATGCTCAAACTACCGCACAATTGCACTCATCTCACATGCTAGTAAAGTA
>SJYX01010441.1:71695-135473 GCA_006410675.1 Oreotragus oreotragus | reverse complement strand
GAGATGGCTGGATGGCATCACTGGCTTGATGGACGTGAGTCTGAGTGAACTCCGGGAGTTGGTGATGGACAGGGAGGCCTAGTGTGCTGTGATTCATGGGGTCGCAAAGAGTTGGACACGACTGAGTGACTGAACTGAACTGAACTGCTAGCGAAGGAGATGCAGACATAAAGAACAGACTTCTGATCACAGTAGGGAGAGGGTGGGATGACTCAAGCACTGAAACATATACATTACCATGTGTAAAGTAGACAGCTGGGGGGGAATTTGCTGTATGATGCAGGGAACCCAAAGCCACAGGTGGGATGAGGAGGGAGGAGGAGAGGCATGTGTATGCCTGCAGCTCATTCATGTTGACGTACAGCAGAAACCACCGCAATGTTGTAAAGCAATTATCCTCCAATTAAAAATAAAATTTAAATTGAAAAATAAAAGCATCTGCTAAGGTTATAAAACAATAGTGCCACTGCCTAACTAGAAAAGGAAAAGAATACATGGAAGAGAAGGCCAGAAGGTAGGAAGGAGCACAGATGACTTTATCAGCAATTTTCTGATAGTCAAAGAATGTGACTCCCACTGCCTGTTTTAGAGGCTGGTTTCCAAACAAACACACCTCTCACATTCACGGTCCCGCTGCTCAATGCGTACGTCCATCTAGGTCTCATATTTTCAAGTTTAAAATTGACAACAATTGCCATGAGTTATTCAATCTTCTGATTAAATGAACAAATAAATACAAATTGGTAGCAGAGGAAAATAATACCTACCGCTACGCTGCCCTTCAACGTCACATGAGGCTCTGATGGAAAGCTGAGTTTTGATGGTGCTGTTGTTAACAAGTCTTCTACTCTGGGAATATCCCTACAGGAAAGAGAAACCATGGACTATATACTCTGCCCCACCCAGGCTGACTGGGTCATATGGGCCCCAGTCACTGCTGTTTTCAAAGCTCTCCAAGTGATTCTAAGAGTGGCAGCTGAGAACCACCACTCCCACCTCATTCTCCCACTCACACAAGTAGGTTTCATCTGTCTTAGGTGCATCACCAGAAGTTAAAAAGCAACTGTTTATCTCTAGATCCAACATCCAACCGTGTTGCTTCAAATGTCATTTCATTCTTTGTTTTTTTAATGGCTAATTGTCCATTGTACATATTAATATACACCATATCTTCTTTATGGGATTCCCTTGTAGCCCAGTTGGTAAAGAATCTGCCTGCAGTGCAGGAAACCTGGGTTCGATCCCTGGGTTGGGAAGATCCCCTGGAGAAGGAAATGGCAACCCACGCCAGTATCCTTGCCTGGAAAATCTCATGGACAGAGAAGCCTGGTGGGCTTCAGTCCATGGGGTCCCAAAGAGTTGGGCACAAGTGAGCAACTAACACACTAACACTGTCTTCTTTATCCGTTAATCTGTCAGTGCACATCTAAGATCCAGAGATCATCACACTAAGTCAGTCAGATAAGGAAAGACAAATTTCATATGATACCACGTATATGTGGAATCTGAAACAATGAGACAGATTAATCTCAGAAAACAGAAACAGACGCCCAGACTTAGGACACAAATTTATGTTCACCAAAGGGAAAAGGTGGGGAGTGGATAAATGCGGAGGTTGGGATTCACAGAGGCACACCACTATCCAATAAAACAGATAAAGAACAAGGACCTACTGTACAGCACAGGAAACTGTACTCAATACTCCATCTAACAGACCCCACCTTCCACACCCTGCAGTCAGAAGGTAAACAAATGAACACTAAAAATGTCTTAAGAGTGTCCAAAAAGCATTTTATTTGAGTGTTGAAGAGAACACATCAGAAGAGGCCCCAGTTTCATTCAGATGCCTGTCTCACTTCAAACACGAGAACGTCTGTTCCTATTTTCCCAAAGCGTGACTCCATGGGCCCCCAACCCCACCCCAGCACATGCCTGATAAATGTTAAACAGCACCTTGATGGGATGGCGTACCATCCCAGAATGACATTTAAAGGCGCTGCAGTTTAATCGCTGTGGATCACCATCGATCATGGCCGGGATGCCCGTGGGACGGTGGACTCGGAGGCCCGCCATCTGTCTCCTGGGATGCTGTGACTGCTTGCCTCCCCACTTCCCCACCAGCCTGTGGGGCTGATGGACGGGGTGGCTGCACTTTCAAAGTGCCCCGAGTCCCCTCCCCTGCTCTGCATGGCTACTGAGCTCAGCCGTGTTGTGACAGTCTGCTTGCTCGTCCCTGTTCAGATTAATGAATACAGCTTTAGCTGTTAATTCAAAGCTAGTCAAGCTTGTAGCCAACAATTAGAGACCAATTTTCATATTCAGCTGGAGTGTATAGGTGGCGGGGTGTGGGGGAGGAGTGCAACTGGGCGTGATCTTTTGCAGCTGGGGCTGAGCTAGGAGAAGGAAGGGGAAGGGAACTTGAAGACAGCGCTGGAAGGTCTCCTTGGGTCTGGGTACAGTAAAATGCTTCAAACCTCAATATCTGTGCAAGCTCCAACCACGTGACTCGGGGGTCTCTGAGCTTCCTGCCCTGTGGCTAGACCACAATCCATCAAAAATAACAAGAACATGGCAGGCCCTGTGCACCCCTGCCTTCCAGGAGAGTCAGCCCCTGAGCCACTATTTGAAGGGGCTTTAGAATCACAACCCCAAATCTCCCACTTCTATTGTAAAAATGAAATGTTTACTTGTACACAGAATTATGTAAGCGACCTTATCTGCCCCCTTCCAGGATCATCCAGGGCAATGAAAACCGAATACTTAATTCCCAACCAACCCTGAAATATCCTCTCTGATAAAACAAGGGCAACAAATGCCCTGTTCTACCTGGAAAAGCTGTCTGTGAACCCCAAGTTCTAAATACTGTCAGGATGCACGCTTACTAGAATTTGTATTTGCAGAAAGGAGAAAGCAGTCTCAGTTAGAGCATCTCTGCCCCTGGTTCCTGATGTTAGAGGCAGTTCAGAGGAATGCATGCTTGTCCAAGCCATGCTGCACATTTGCCCTGGAAATAGATGTCTCTCCCGAGTTATTTTATATGATTTTATTCTTAAAGCTTGTGGCCTGGCGTTGGAGCATAATACAAAGCAGCTGGCGGTGGTTTTGGTAATGTTGATAAAGTCTTGGTAGCTTCCTTATTGAATTTCTGTTAGTTCTGCCTTCCTGTTTAGCAGTTGTCTTTGGCATCAGAACGGCTCAGCTGTGCAAGGAAGGATGGAGGGACGGGATTGCTGTCCCCTTTGGGCAGTGCACTGTGGGGACCACGTGGAGATAGGAGCAGTCATCCATTGCTAACATCTCCACCCACAGGTGAAACACAGGCAGAGGGCGGGGGGGGGCGGGGGGAGGCAGAACATGTGATAACCATTTCCCCAGATCTCTATTCTTTCTGCTCAAATGTTTGAAGCCTCGGTGTGCTGTTTTTAAAGGGCGTCTATTATCTTGTCTGTAAACCAGTGATGGAAAAGGTCTAACTTACAGGACTGATGAATAAGTGAACAAGACAAATGGAAAGCATTTAGTATAGTGTCCAGTGTACAGGTGAGCTGCTCTGGTGGCTCAGACTGTGAAGAATCTGCCTGCAATGCAGGAGACAGTAAGAGATGTGGGTTTGATCGCTATGTCAGGAAGATCCCCAGCAGAGGAAATGGCCACCCACTCAGTAGTCTTGCCTGGAGGATCCCATGGACAGAGGAGCCTGGTGGGCTATAGTCTACGGGGATGCAAAGAGTCCGAGAAAACTGAGCAACTGACACTAAAACGTAGGTAGAACCTAAGAAATGAGAAAGATACAGAAAATATATCAATAATGGCTCCTGTCTTCCTGGAAGTTTGTATCTAATCAGGGACACATGTAATAAATAATGAAAACATACATAAATGGTTATAGATTGAGTTGGGACTAGCTATGATGGAAGAAATAGTTATTCTAATAGAGAATAATCAGGAACGAGGGGTGGCATGAATAACTCAGGGATAACAGGGGAGAACAAATTTGACTCCATGCTGAATCTGCTTCTTTTACGTTAACCTTTGTATTCTATTGCTTCTTCCACAAGTCAGTCACCAAAGGGATATTGCCTATAGCTTATAGTGTGCCGAATGGCTTATCTCCAGGAACCCTGCCTCCCCTGCCTGAGCTTAGCTAAACAAAATACCTTTGTTTAGCTCACAGGAAACATCCTGACCAGGATCACCTGTGAGTGGCTGCAGGGGAGAAGAAATTAACACATCCTCTCCACAGTCAGGCCAGAGCCAGGAAATATTTGCAACAACTTTATCAAATCTCATTTTTATCTCTGTGAAAGAACACAGCATCTAAACCCAAGCAAGACAGTTCTTTGGGACACTAGTCCCCCAGTTGCTCAGCCTTCTGGATATAGTCACCATCCCGGGGCCCAACATCTTACCCTGGGTTGGTTGGCCTGCTGCGTGGTTAGTGGTATGAACTTGGACTTGGTAACAGGAGGAAGCCACTCTGAGGAGGTAACATGGAAGCTGAGACAGAGGAAGAAGCCAAAAAGCTGGGTGAGAGGCGCTCCAAACACAGGGTATAGAAATTGCAAAGGAGAACGGTGGAAACGTGGAGATGCAAGGGAGAGAACAGAGCGAAGGCAGGTAGGCGATTCTGATATGTGCCAAGTTCTTGTCATTCAAAGCACTTGAATCTTTGAATCTGAGCATCACCTGGGAGCTTGATGGAAATGCAGATACAGTCTCATCTACGGCTCCAGACTATTAACTCAGAATCTACATTTTAACAAGATCCCTGGACAACCCTGGGCACTTCCGAAATGAAGAAGCTCTGGTTTAGGAAGCCACTGGGAAGTTTCAGCTGCATAATGGTGTGACCTGCTTCCTATTGCAATGGTGAAGATGAATTAGCGGGGAGTGTTTTACTGCCTCTTATTACTACTTTTGGAGCCGTCTGCCTAGTTCACTGTTCCTTCTCCTTCCCAGGCGGGGTCTGGCTGGAATCTGGTCATTTTCCACCTAGTGTCCAGCCCGGTGGCTCCTGCCCTGCTTTCTACTCACTGTTCAATGTGGCCGCCCGCCTGCCTTGTGTCTTCCAGCATCCCCTGTCCCTCTGTTCCCCACATCCCAGCCCCACTCCCTCTGCCTCACATCCCAGTGAAACCCTCTGAGACTGGAGCCAGACCTGCTTGGACCCTGCACTCCATACTTTCAGCTGACTCTCTTCCAGACTTCTTCTGCCCTGGAGGTGCTTTCATGCCACATCCTTCTGTTTCCACTACATGCCCCTCCCACGCCACGGGGACCCAGAAACCAAGTGAAAACTGAACATCCTGGTGACTATAATTAGATTCCTAAGATGAGAAAAGAGTTCATCAGCAAATGCCAACCTTCTTCACATAAAAAAGAAAACTTTTTAATCGATTGTTGGGGGGAGCTGCTAATGAACTAACCACTTTTAATTCAATATTTGACAGTAATTGCAACAGAATTACATTTAACAAGACAAGAACCTCTCTGGGCTTCTAGCAGTCAAACGAGGTAACAGAACGATCGGTTAAGGAACTGAAATAGAATCAAAGGAGCCTTTAGGGCCTATTGCTGTGTCTGAGTGACAAAACTATCAACAGGAACCTCCAAAGACATGCTTTACTGGTTGTCTAGAATAAGAAATACCAGCACAATATCCCTCTGCTTAGCAGAGAAGGGTCTAAACACTAGGGCGGTGGAGTACATAGGTTGGTGAGGATGGTTGGAGAGCTCACTCGGCGGAAACTGTCAAGGAGGCTGGAAGAACAGTTTAAAAAGAAATTGGAGCTTGATGAAATCTAATGGAAGTTTTGCAGAGGTGCTACAGCGGGTTACACAATCCCTCCCCATCACGTGGCAACGGTGAAGAATCTTTTTCTTCTTCCAAGCTGTGCTCTAACCGGTGGAAGCAGTTCTCACTGCGGCTCAGCATCCTTCTCCCTGAATGATGTTGTCAAGCAGCCCTTCTACTTGCAGAGTTCAACTAAAGCCACGAAATGAGAGCGGCATTAAAAGAGGAGTGTTTCCAAGGGAGGCAGAGGAGGGACGGTGAGAACATCCTAAGGGTTTAATCAGGTCACGCTGCAATCCATCCCTGGGAGATCTGGGCTAGGCAGCTGGGAGTGCCACAGAGGCATGGCTCCAGAATTGTTTTCATTAGGCACTTTCTTGAAACCCTCTGAAGACGCTCACCTTTCCCACCTCAAATGGCTATGTCATCACCTTTATTTCTGGCTTTAATGGATTTTTCTGAGCTTTTAGCTTTGAAGCCATATAGAAAGAACAGCCTTACCTGAGAACCATAGCTGTTACCCAGATCAAATGTCACCGTCCTCAGGAACAGCTTTAACTGCAGAATGATGTTCAAATTTGGGGGCTTTAAAGCCTAGCAAATAGATTCTATATATTTTTGATGGTCTCTGAAAGAAGTTTCAGAAAGAAGACCCTTATTTTCTCTCAGTTTAACACTATATCTGTTATAAAACAAATAAGGGAAGTCATGTCATTTTATATAGGATTTTGAGGGGGGATTAATGTGAAAAGAAAGAAAAGTAGCTAACAAAATCTTCACGTTGCTATATAAGGAAAAAGAACCTTTGGATACAAAGTTCATATTTGACAGGTAATATGACAATAAAAGAGGGGAGAAACATGAATTAAAATACAATGAAAAGTTCATACTGTTCGTGCACAGTAAAATAAGTGAATGTCCTTAAATTGATCAGCTCTCCAGCTAGGAGAAGGGCTCCAAATGACTAATGGACATGTGATGGTTTTTCTTTTAGATATATGTTGAACCATAATGAGGAGATTAATTGGAGTCATTTTTTAAATATATAAATGCAGTTGTAATTTACTCTGCTTTGCATACAGTAGGAAGTTAAAAGTGCTGTCAAGATTAATTCAGTGGCTCAGCGGTAAAGAATCTGCCTGCAATGCAGGAGACGCAAAAGACTCTGGTTTGATCCCTGGGTGGGGAAGATCACTTGGAGGAGGCAATAGGAACCCACTTCATATCCTCGCCTGAAAAAGCCCATTAGAGGAGCCTGCTGGGTTACAGTCTAAAAGGTCATAAAGAGTGATCGGACATGACTGAGTGAACACACACACAAGGAATAGACAAATGGCAGAGAATGAGAGAGTCTACATATTTAGTATGCAGAAAAAATGCTCTAGATATTAGAATCCATTTAGTAAATATACAGATAGTGTCAGACCTAGGAGCACTGGGGGAAGAGACAGCAAGGGGTCAAGACAGCAACAAATCTCCAGGCAAGTTCTCAAGTTCCATCAATAAAACCCTGTCCTGCACCAGTAAGACAGAAGCTGAAGATATGTTAAAAGACAGAATCAATTTACATAGCTAAATGGAATTCTCCAATAATCTATTCCATGAAATCACGCGGGAGGGTTCTGAGAAAAGAGACCCTAGGACTGATTTCCCTTGACACTCACTGAATCAGAATCTCAGAGTGGACCCCAGGGTATTCTTAGAGTTCAGAGTGACTACTTTTTTCCCAAGATAAATCAACATGCTTTTAGCCCAGCTGAGGATGAGGCCCCCATGTTGGTGCCAAAAAACTGGAGGGGACACAATGTTCATAGTGAAAGCTTAGTGGTGAACTGTGGATGGTACTGCCAGATTCCTGGTCTCCGAAGGAGGAGATTTAACTCCGGGACCAAAGACAGTCTCAGTCTTTCGGAGCTTGGTGTAGATTTTATTTAAAGTGAAAGTGACAAAAAAAGCTTCCAATATAAACATCAGAAAGGGGCAGGAAAGTACCTGCCTCACTAGTTGAAGCCGGGCTTTACATAATCTTCAACTGGCTACTGAGCACAGATAAAAGGAATACCTCAGGTTGTAAGAGTTCCACCAGACCCTTTCCCAATGCATTCATCCTGAGATAACTTCGGCACAAGATTAGCCAGGGAGAACCAGTTCCAGGCAATGTCTCTGGGCTAGATATCCTATTGCTGTGTAATCAGGGGTACACCTCTGCAGAAACAGGTTCCCAGGCGAGACTTGTTACAATTATAGTTATTAACATAGAGTCTAAGAAAAACATTTCCATGAGTAAGACATTTTGCTGTGTTATCATAGTTTCAGACCTAAAGAAAGTCCAGTTATCAGGCAAGATACATTGTTGCACAAGGCTTAAGGAAAGTATGAGTGTTCACCTCCTCTTCAAAGCATGGTAAACTAACTCTCTGGATAATTGTAATAATGTCTGTCACAACTGACCCCACCCTGAATGAGAAATTTAGCAAGCATATGTGCCTAGTAGCTCTGAGGCTGGAGAAGAGTCCTGGACCCTAACATGGTCCTGATACATGATAAGCGATCACAAAACATTGGTTGAACTAATTAGGGAACTGAGGCAACCTCCAAATCATTGTCTTTTTTCAGGTAAAGTTGAAGATTTAGGAGCACTACATCCAGTGGTATTGCAAAGACGATCAGGGTGGAGAACACTTCATACCCAAGTTTTGTAATGTCCCAGAGCAATTGGACCTAGGCCTCCTGCCCACCCTTACCTCTGAGACCTTTGTATCTGTCCATTTTCCCTGGTGGCTTAGATGGTAAAGCTTCTGCCTACAATGTGGGAGACCTGGGTTCAATCCCTGGGTCAGGAAGACCCTCTGGAGAAATGGCAGCCCACTCCAGTATTCTTGCCTGGAAAATCCCATGAACAGAGGAAATGATTTGGAGATAAATCTATTTTGAGTTTCTTAAATGGCTTAACCTTTTTAGCAATCCTTTTTAAAAAACATTATTTTATATAAATATAGTTGATTTACAATGTTGCTAATTTCTTTTGTATATCAGTTCTTTATTAAATCAATAGCAATGAAGATGCATAAAAGCTCAAGGAGTTTTCCCATCACACCCAACACGATTCACCTATTTTTGATGATTTGACAGCCAGTCAGAGTGACACCTATAATCACATCTCAGGATTTCTGGCAGCCTTCATGACCAATGGCGCCTTCCTGGCCACGTGGCAGTGTTCTGAGTAACGGAATGTGAGAAGTGCTGTGACCAACTTGTACGTGATCATCTTAAAAATAAAGTCGACTGTCCTTGCCTCACTCTCTTTTCCCTTTCCATCAGGCTAGATGTGCACTTGCTAGTGACCCAGACATGGAAAACCATCACCTTAAAGGATGACGGAGCCACAGATGGAAAAGAACTTGGGTTCTTGAATGACTGCCGCTAGCAGAGCTTTTGCCATAAGTCTGAACTGATCACCTTTGGATGGTTATGTGAAAAAAATAAATCAATAAACTGCCTTGTTTGACTCCTTGTTTTTGTGACTTCTCTGTTTCAATTTAAGCTCATGCCTAAATATCAACATTATACTTTTTTATTCTTTTATTCCTATTTTATTCTTTAAAATATTATATTTTTTATTCTAAGTTTCCATAATTTAATATTTTTCCATTAGGCAAAACTGCTAATATTTCACCTTCAAGAAGTACACCAGTTGCAAGTTTTCTCTCAAGGGGATGGTATGAATTAAAGCAGTATTTTCTTTGTTATCCTACACAGATGACAACCACCAACAGAAAACGTTCTCAGGACATCAGTGCCAGATAGTAATAATAATAATAATAAATAATGTGAGACTACAAAGCTAAAAATATTATGATACACAGTATGTTTTGGCCTGGACATATTATCTGAAGATGCACTTTGGAGTATTTTAAATACATTCTCAGTGACAAGAAACAATATTTGTGAGTCTATTTCTGGGCATGGGCACAGAGTTAATTAGCAAGCTCCTAACTTACTGTGCATGCAAATTTCAAAGTTCAAGAAGCGGCAATTTGCCTAGCTAAACCTTATGCAGCTTTTATTGTTTTGTCAGATCTGCTTACTTAAATGCATAAATTAAGTACTGTGTCTTGTGTCACTTAAAAATATGGCAGGATTCTTTGGGAGAAGTGAAAATTAAAACGTCAGAAAGAAAAAAGCCTGGGCGTCTCACCCCAGAGGTGTGCCGTGGGAGGAAAGGTTGTTGTGGAGACGTGTTGGCTGCCACACCAAATCTGGCAGCAAAATCTGGTGCCTCGCCTAACCCAGCCCAGCCCACCTCACCAGACACCTGCACACACCCACTCTCAGCACAGGGGAAGTCTCGACGGTACATCCTGGGCACTAAGAATATGTGAGCTTCAGAAAACAGTTCATCTTGGGGGACACGTGTACACCCATGGCTGATTCGTGTCAATGGAAGGCAAAAACCACTACAATATTGTAAAGTGATTAGTCTCCAATTAAAATAAATTATTCTTTTTAAAAAAAGCAAAGCAAAAAAAAATGCCATTCACTTCTTTTCCATGTGTTTCATTTAATATTACAGACCCAAAAACTGACCCAAGATTCTCAGGTCAGGATTATTTTTGTTGTTCCACATAAAGCAGTCCTCTTCATCACTTTTGCCTCATTATTTATTCCTGTATTAGTTGAGATTGTCCAGTGGTTTCCAACATGGATTTTAAATGAGTTGGGTATCCTGGAAGGTGATGAAGGGCTCCTCTGATGTTTGCCATCTCAAAGTGACACAAAGGTGTATTCAGCTGCATGCCCACACACAGAGAGACATTTGCTCTTGGTTACACTCCACAGAGAGTAGACACAAAGAATTTCTTTGCTTTAGGCTGGAGTTATTTTGATTCAGCATGGCAAAATGGGTTAATTTGTACAAGCTGGTTAGAAGTTCAAGTAACCAGAAACTTGGTTCTGATCAAGTTTCTATTAATGAAATATGAGAGAGGGTAATTTATTACTAAAGGCAGCTTACTTTTGATATATATATGTTCAAAATAATGGACCTATTAGATGGTGGAAAATTCATTTCCTTGTTGCCTAAAAATTAAGATAAATCTATCATTTTTTCCTGGAGATTTTAAAACCCTTAATTATTCCAAAACGATTTAAACAATGTCTTGATCATACTATCAAACTACCAAATAGGATAATCATGGAAAATTCTGCTTGTTTTCAATCTCTACTTAATTTTGCCAGTAGAATAAGTAATGCCATCTGATCATCAGCTGTCTAGGGAGAACTCTCTCCTCTTGCCCAAACATCTGCTATGCAGAAAAATAATAAAAATAGAACCTATGCCCATTGAGGCCTCCTGACTGTGTGCGTGTGGACTATGTTTCACTCGGTCGTGTCCAACTCTTTGCGACACCACGACCCCAGAGGCCGCCAGGCTTCTCTGTCCATGGGATTCTCCAGGCAAGAATACTGGAGTGGATTGCCATTCCCTTCTCCAGAGGAACTTCCTAACCCGGGATCGAACCCCGTTCTCCTGCCTCAAAGGCAGATTCTTTACTGTGTGAGCTACTGGGAAGTCTCAGGCGGCCTCTTGCACATTTTTCTATATCCTACATATATATATATATATATATATACACATATATATGTGTGTGTGCATGTATATGTGTGTGGCATCTGTTAGTCACTCAGTTGTGTCCAACTCTTTGCAACCCCATGGACTGTAGCCTGCCAGGCTCCTCTGTCCATGGAATTCTCCAGGCAGGAATACTGAAGTGTGTAGCCATTTCCTTCTCCAGGGAATCTTCCTGACCCATAAATCAAACCTGAGTCTCTGCATTGAAGACAGATTCCTGGTCTGAGCCACCAGGAAAGCCCCATATATGTATGTGTGTGTACATATTATATAGTTTATTGGACATACATATATCAGATGTATATATATCCTCATTACTTTTGATTCAACTCTCCCTTATTCCTGACTTATTTTTTTTAATTTGAAAGATATTCTTGACTGACTTGTTCCCCCCGCCCCATTCACATTTCTACAGGAGTGTAAAAGAACACAAAAGCAAGCATTTGGGGCGTCATATGTTATTCTCACTGTGGTCCTCTTCACTAAGCTCAGCCCCCTGAAAAGATCCCATCTCTGGGTCTCACATTGAGTGTTTACTTTTTATCATTGCCAAGTGTTTCTCTTTGATAGCACTCCTGTCAAATTTATGAATAAGCCTGGAAATTTTCAAGATAAGCTGAAATTGGTCTTATTTTTTGGCTTCTGACTCAAATTCCCTCTCCCTCTTCAAGAAAGAAGCTGCTGATTTTAGAATCCCCTGCAGTATGTTTCTTTGCCCCGACTCTAGCGTAAATCACACTTGGTTTCACAGATTTGATAAAGCCTGTGAGCTTGTAATGTCCCTGCCAGAACTAGCCAAGAGTTACTTCCTGGGGAATGAAGCCAGTGGGCAGCCCTTCTAGCTACATAAATATGACCCTATTAAGCAGAAGTCAGCTGGCCTGTCTAACTGTGGGGATTTGCCCAAATGACTCCACAAAGTAGCATGATCAAAGTGATAAAAGAAATTTTCTAAAATGACAGGGGAAAAAGAAAAAAAAAAAAAAAAANGGCACAGAGTTAATTAGCAAGCTCCTAACTTACTGTGCATGCAAATTTCAAAGTTCAAGAAGCGGCAATTTGCCTAGCTAAACCTTATGCAGCTTTTATTGTTTTGTCAGATCTGCTTACTTAAATGCATAAATTAAGTACTGTGTCTTGTGTCACTTAAAAATATGGCAGGATTCTTTGGGAGAAGTGAAAATTAAAACGTCAGAAAGAAAAAAGCCTGGGCGTCTCACCCCAGAGGTGTGCCGTGGGAGGAAAGGTTGTTGTGGAGACGTGTTGGCTGCCACACCAAATCTGGCAGCAAAATCTGGTGCCTCGCCTAACCCAGCCCAGCCCACCTCACCAGACACCTGCACACACCCACTCTCAGCACAGGGGAAGTCTCGACGGTACATCCTGGGCACTAAGAATATGTGAGCTTCAGAAAACAGTTCATCTTGGGGGACACGTGTACACCCATGGCTGATTCGTGTCAATGGAAGGCAAAAACCACTACAATATTGTAAAGTGATTAGTCTCCAATTAAAATAAATTATTTTTTTTTTTAAAAAAGCAAAGCAAAAAAAAAATGCCATTCACTTCTTTTCCATGTGTTTCATTTAATATTACAGACCCAAAAACTGACCCAAGATTCTCAGGTCAGGATTATTTTTGTTGTTCCACATAAAGCAGTCCTCTTCATCACTTTTGCCTCATTATTTATTCCTGTATTAGTTGAGATTGTCCAGTGGTTTCCAACATGGATTTTAAATGAGTTGGGTATCCTGGAAGGTGATGAAGGGCTCCTCTGATGTTTGCCATCTCAAAGTGACACAAAGGTGTATTCAGCTGCATGCCCACACACAGAGAGACATTTGCTCTTGGTTACACTCCACAGAGAGTAGACACAAAGAATTTCTTTGCTTTAGGCTGGAGTTATTTTGATTCAGCATGGCGAAATGGGTTAATTTGTACAAGCTGGTTAGAAGTTCAAGCAACCAGAAACTTGGTTCTGATCAAGTTTCTATTAATGAAATATGAGAGAGGGTAATTTATTACTAAAGGCAGCTTACTTTTGATATATATATGTTCAAAATAATGGACCTATTAGATGGTGGAAAATTCATTTCCTTGTTGCCTAAAAATTAAGATAAATCTATCATTTTTTCCTGGAGATTTTAAAACCCTTAATTATTCCAAAACGATTTAAACAATGTCTTGATCATACTATCAAACTACCAAATAGGATAATCATGGAAAATTCTGCTTGTTTTCAATCTCTACTTAATTTTGCCAGTAGAATAAGTAATGCCATCTGATCATCAGCTGTCTAGGGAGAACTCTCTCCTCTTGCCCAAACATCTGCTATGCAGAAAAATAATAAAAATAGAACCTATGCCCATTGAGGTCTCCTGACTGTGTGCGTGTGGACTATGTTTCACTCGGTCATGTCCAACTCTTTGCGACACCACGACCCCAGAGGCCGCCAGGCTTCTCTGTCCATGGGATTCTCCAGGCAAGAATACTGGAGTGGATTGCCATTCCCTTCTCCAGAGGAACTTCCTAACCCGGGGATCGAACCCCGTTCTCCTGCCTCAAAGGCAGATTCTTTACCGTGTGACCTACTGGGAAGTCTCAGGCGGCCTCCTGCACATTTTTTTATATCCTACATATATATATATATATACACATATATATGTGTGTGTGCATGTATATGTGTGTGGCATCTGTTAGTCACTCAGTTGTGTCCAACTCTTTGCAACCCCATGGACTGTAGCCTGCCAGGCTCCTCTGTCCATGGAATTCTCCAGGCAGGAATACTGAAGTGTGTAGCCATTTCCTTCTCCAGGGAATCTTCCTGACCCATAAATCAAACCTGAGTCTCTGCATTGAAGACAGATTCCTGGTCTGAGCCACCAGGAAAGCCCCATATATGTATGTGTGTGTACATATTATATAGTTTATTGGACATACATATATCAGATGTATATATATCCTCATTACTTTTGATTCAACTCTCCCTTATTCCTGACTTATTTTTTTTAATTTGAAAGATATTCTTGACTGACTTGTTCCCCCCGCCCCATTCACATTTCTACAGGAGTGTAAAAGAACACAAAAGCAAGCATTTGGGGCGTCATATGTTATTCTCACTGTGGTCCTCTTCACTAAGCTCAGCCCCCTGAAAAGATCCCATCTCTGGGTCTCACATTGAGTGTTTACTTTTTATCATTGCCAAGTGTTTCTCTTTGATAGCACTCCTGTCAAATTTATGAATAAGCCTGGAAATTTTCAAGATAAGCTGAAATTGGTCTTATTTTTTGGCTTCTGACTCAAATTCCCTCTCCCTCTTCAAGAAAGAAGCTGCTGATTTTAGAATCCCCTGCAGTATGTTTCTTTGCCCCGACTCTAGCGTAAATCACACTTGGTTTCACAGATTTGATAAAGCCTGTGAGCTTGTAATGTCCCTGCCAGAACTAGCCAAGAGTTACTTCCTGGGGAATGAAGCCAGTGGGCAGCCCTTCTAGCTACATAAATATGACCCTATTAAGCAGAAGTCAGCTGGCCTGTCTAACTGTGGGGATTTGCCCAAATGACTCCACAAAGTAGCATGATCAAAGTGATAAAAGAAATTTTCTAAAATGACAGGGGAAAAAGAAAAAAAAAAAAAAAAAACAGCAGAGTGTTCTGTGTTGGTTTTTCTCGTCTGCCCTTCAAACTCTGCTTGGTCTCTACAGCAAGAAGGATTTCCTACCAATACGTGACCTGTTTCTATATAAAAACATGAGCTTATCCACTAATGCAGACCATCTCTCATACGGCAGACCCCAGATCACAGCACAAGCTGCTGCTTTGAAAAGGGAAGAAAGCACAGAGGCTGGTACAGGTTTTGGCAGTGATGGCGAGGGAAGCAGAGTGTTATAAAAATTCAGATATCAGGTTTACACATTTCCTGTCTTTACAACTTTGAAATCCTTAGTCCCCTTTGATGCTGTGGGTGAGGACCAAAGATGATGGTGGAGAAGAATTATACTGTCACACTGACATAGAATTTACCCTTGAATGAGGATGCATATAACAGAATTGATAATGATTTATTGTCACAAGAATTGCCTTGCTCAGTTGGCTCTTTGAGTCTATCAAAGACCATCTGCTAACATGGAAATATGTTGTCTGAATATTCACTCAGTATTTAATTCTCTCAGCATAGACTGAGCATCTATCTACTAGGCACACACTGTATACATTTGTTTCTGATATTTCTGACACAGAAAAAGTGTGCACAGCATTTGGGGGGAGGATAGAGAGTGTAGGCAAGCTTTTAAAATCCAAAGGACAGAAAAAAAAGCTTGAGTTTTTTGCCTAATGTAATTGTCCACCATTCTAGTTGATTCCCAAAGAAAGGGGTTCATAGTTCAGTATATGCATGAGTTCTGTAAGTCTATATTTGGTAAAAGTCTGAGAATAAAGACTCTAAGCTTTAAGTGTTAACTTAAGACATTAAAGTTAGACAAACAAACTTGAAGAAATGATCATAATAACATTGTTTTTATCACCTATGTTGCCTTTAATAAAATACATTAAAAAAACAATAGATAGTTGAAAATCTGAAAATCCTTAAAGATCAAATAGTCCAATGTTATCACTTTATTGATGGACAGGCTTAGACCCACATTAGATGGAGTTTCCTAATGTTCTCAAACAACTGCTGTGGGATGCAGCAATGACTAATCCCGTAAAGAGGAAAGATTGTACCCACCATGACATGTCACCGTCTGAAATAAGACTTGTACTGAGACTCATGCCTGTGCTATGGGCTCCCTGTTTAAATGCTAGGGAGAAAGTGGATCTGTGATTAAGATAGATTTTTCATCTCGACCCTGAAAGAGTTTTTCCTGTCAGGGAAGAACTTGCTTTCAAGTTTCTCTCTCAACGTGGTCTTGACAAATTAATGGATGAAACTAAGATTAAAAAAAACAAACAAACAAAAAAAAACCTTGCTTTCAAGTTTCTCTCTCAACTTAGTCTTGACAAATTAATGGATGAGACTAAGATTAACATATCTCAAATTAGACGCTAGATTCTGCAAATTGTTTTCACTATATAATTAGAATAAAAATAAAAATTGGGAACTCGCCAGTTTCCAGAGTTTCTCAGGTTTGCACAAAAGTGGAAATCACTGTCTCCTGGTCTTTTTATTAGAGACAAAACACCCTGAAGAAGCATTGCCAGCCTTGGATAGATGGTAACACATTGTATTTCATCATGTGCTGGGCCCCTGCAAAGGATCCAATAATCTCATCACTGTGAGGGGACATAGCAAAAAAAAAAAAAAAAATTAAGCAGGCATTAGTGCTTGGAAGGCCATTCATCCAATCCTCAGTAAAGCTGACAGATGGGACTGTGTCACTTGACAGCCAGTTTTGTATTGAGTGGTTTGACACAGGAAAATTCCATGCTCCAAAGCTGTCACTTGAGGTGCGTCTGGTCTGGCAGAACCTCATCCCCTCCATAAAAGGGACCCCTCTGTTGATGACACAAACCTGCTTCAGATGAAAATAACCATGTCAATCTGGACAAAGAAAAAACACAAGTGATGATATAACACAGTTTTTTTGTTTGTTTGTTTTTCTGGTAACTCATGCCCAGTTTTTAAAAAAGAAAGTATGAAGCTGGAAGCAAAATGCAGAGTGAAGGACTTCCAGGGAGATGATTTTAGTA
The DNA here is from genome assembly GCA_006410675.1 of Oreotragus oreotragus. Taxonomy (NCBI): domain Eukaryota; kingdom Metazoa; phylum Chordata; class Mammalia; order Artiodactyla; family Bovidae; genus Oreotragus; species Oreotragus oreotragus. The sequence continues at coordinate 118,359 of SJYX01010441.1, read as the reverse complement.
TAGTCCTGTGAGAATCACACCACCAGCAGCATCCTTAGGAAACTTCTGGAGAAACCCCCTTTTCCCAGGAGCAGTATTTAGATCGGATCAGCACAGCCCAGATGCCTCATCTGAGGTTTATGCTAGAGCCCATTCCAAACGTTAACATCTGTGGTTCCAAAGAAGAGTATGGTTGTGATTTTGTCGTTGTTCAGTCATTAAGTCGTGCCTGACTCTTTGCAACCCCATGGACTGCAGCACGCCCGGTTCCTCTGTCCTCCCCTGTCTCCCAGATTTGCTCAAATTCATGTCAATTGAGTTGGTGATGCTATCTCACCAGCTCATCCTCTGCAGCCCTCTTCTCCATTTGCCTTCAATCTTTCCCAGCATCAGGGTCTTTTCCAACCAGTAGGCTCTTCTCATCAGGTGGCCAAAGTACTAGAGCTTCAGCTTCAGCATCAGTCCTTCCAGTGAATGTTCAGGGTTTGATTTCCTTTCGGATTGACTGGTTTGATCTCCTTGCAGTCCAAGGGACTCTCAAAGGTCTTCTCCAGCACCACAGTTGGAAGGAATCAGTTCTTCAATACTCAGCCTTCTTTATGGGCCAACTCTCACATTCATAGGGTAGAACAATTCTGACTCCATATTAAATCTGTTTATTTTACTTTAACCTTTGTATTCCATAATTTAAAGATGTTGCCTCTAGCCTGAAATGTACAAGCTAGCCCACTCCTCAAGACTCCGACCATGAAGGGTATAACACTTTCCCATGCATACAGAGATAAAAAGTTGCAGAACAGAAAACATTTGTCCTCTTGGGAGTTTACAGGGACATTGTGACCTGACCTAGTGGACATCTGAAAGAATAAACGATTCTGACACCAAGATGCTTGCAACAATTCACCACCCCCTTCTCTCACATTGCCTTTTTATTTTAGCCACACCACTTGACAAGTGGTATCTTAGTTCCTTGACCAGGGATCGAACCTGCGCCCCCTACAATGGAGGCACAAAGTCTTAACTACCGGACCACTAGGAAAGTCCTTCTCACATTGCCTTTAAAAGCAGTCAGCTGACACCCTTCAGGGAGCTTGGAGTTTTGGAGGGACAGGAGCTGTCTGTCTCCTTCCATGGTCCTGCAATAAACTTTTCTCTCTATTCTGAACTCTAACAGTTTGGTATTGCTTGGCCTCACTGTACATAGGGCATAGGAACTTGCATTCAGTAACACGGTGGCGGAAAAGTCAGCTGCCTTCCACTAAATAACTGGTAAATGTAGAAAAAAAAAATTCCTTCTTAAAATCAATATACCAAATCAACCAGAACACACCTAGTGGGATCTCTCATATTTGGAGATATCTGAGAGTGTGCCAGAAAATTCTAAAATGGTCAGTTAGAGCTACCGTTTTCAGGCTTTGGGGTTCTCTGGATTTACAGTAGTCTAAGAGATTACAGAAATATTTCTTTTTCTGGGAATGATCATTATGCCTACATTTTTGTTGTGTTTTTAAGTTGACAAACAGTTTTTACACTTATCCCCTTATTTAATCTTCACAACATCACAATCTGTCAATTTTAAAGAAGAAACTAAGGCTCAGAAGATTTAAGTGGCTTGCATGCATCACACAGCTTGGAAATAAGAGACATAGTTGAACCAACATGGACTTTTGCTTTGCTCACAGCATCCACTCCTTGGTGAGGAAGAAGGCACTGTTGCAAGTTTCTTGGTAGAAGGCGTGATCCCAGTTCCCCATCTTTGCGCAGCATAGTGACATTTTCTATGAGTCAATGTGCCATAAATAGCAATGTCCATTGCAAAGCTTATAAGAATTCCTTACTGGGTTGACCATCATCTCTGATTAGTGCCATCTTCCTCCTGACTCTACCTCCAGTCAAAGGGTCAAAGTCCTATCTTTTGGATTGTTCAGGTAAATGTCTGTTGCAATAGACAGGAAGCAGAAGTGGGTTGAGCTCCACCTCCCAGTTCTCTGTGATTAGCATGCAAGCCCTTGACACAGGCTTAGGAATCAGAAGGCTAAGTCACTTCAGTCGTGGCCGACTCTGTGCAACCCCATAGACAGTAGCCCGCCAGGCTCCCCTGTCCCTGGGATTCTCCAGGCAAGAACACTGGAGTGGGTTGCCATTTCCTTCTCCAATGCAGGGAAGTGAAAAGTGAAAGGGAAGGCGCTCAGTCATGTCTGACCCTCAGCGACCCCATGGACTGCAGCCTTCCAGGCTCCTCCGTCCATGAGATTTTCCAGGCAAGAGTGCTGGAGTGGGCTGCCAGTGCCTTCTCCGTAGGAATCGGAAGTTCTTCCTATGGCTGCTAAAGGAATGAAAGGCAATGGGGAACATGGCCGTGTACTGAAATATGGTGGAGAGCTCATCATCCAGCACAGCAGTGGTGAGTGTTAGGTGGGGTGCCTCTAACCACAGAGATACAACCACCTAGCTCCTTGGAGCCCAGGTTTCCCTGGCTATATCCACTGTGGGAGCTAGCCAGTAGCCCTTCTGTAGTTTCATTTTTGCTAAGTTAAGGCTCACTTCCTGTTGTTTGCAGTTAAGAACCTTGAATAACACCCAGCTGTCCAACTTTAATACCAGTGATTTTCCAACACTCTCAATCTTTTATAATGTTTAATGTTTGGTAGGTTCTAAATACCAGTATATCCTGTCTTGAAAATCATAAAAACTACAGTGTCTTATACTCTAATCTGAAGTGTGTTAAGTTTTTTTTTTTTACCATAACATAATATGGAGTTAATCCAAGAATAGGCTCTAAGAACCAGTTATCATTATCATTTTTTTAATGAAATTGTCCAAAACCACTCCAGCATACAGAAGTGCTTCCTCCTTAGAATTCAAAATGCTTAATTAACCTATATAGCATCACTTGGCCAACAACCACCTATTGTCTTCTTGCGTTAGTGTTATACCTTAAATATATCCTTAAATTTGGCTCTTAAATTTTTCATATATATTTCCCAGTTTTCCTACTTAGAATTATGGAAACTGGAAGAAGGCAGGGACTGAATACTAAATCGCTTGGTATTTCCTACCTGCTACATTATATTATAGAGATCAAGAGATTGTGCCAATAAAAGGTATCTGTTGTTGTTATTGTTCAGACCCTCAATAATAGATAACTCTTTGCAACCACATGGATTGCAGCATGCCAGGATTCCCTGTCCTTCACCATCTCTGGAGTTTGCGCAAACTCATGCCCATTGAGTTGATGGTGCCATCCAACCATCCCACCCTCTGTTGCCTCCTTCTCCTCCTGCCCTCAATCTTTCCCAGCATCAGGGGCTTTTCCAGAGAGCCAGCTCTTCCCATCAGGTGGCCAAAGTATTGGAGCTTCAGTTTCAGCATCAGTCCTTCCAATGAATATTCGGGGTTGATTTCCATAAGGAGTGAAGATTCCTAAAAGTGTCTGCTGCTGCTGCTGCTGCTGCTGCTGCTAAGTCACTTCAGTCGTGTCCAACTCTGTGCAACCCCATAGACGGCAGCCCATGAGGCTCCCCTTTCCCTGGGATTCTCCAGGCAAGAACACTGGAGTGGGTTGCCATTTCCTTCTCCAGTGCATGAAAGTGAAAAGTGAAAGTGAAGTCGCTCAGTCGTGTCCGACTCTTAGCGACCCCATGGACTGCGCCGCACCAGGCTCCTCCGTCCATGGGATTTTCCAGGCAAGAGTGCTGGAGTGGGGTGCCATTAAAAGTGTCTACTCTTCNCATGAAAGTGAAAAGTGAAAGTGAAGTCGCTCAGTCGTGTCCGACTCTTAGCGACCCCATGGACTGCGCCGCACCAGGCTCCTCCGTCCATGGGATTTTCCAGGCAAGAGTGCTGGAGTGGGGTGCCATTAAAAGTGTCTACTCTTCTGTAAATTGAATGTAAAAAAATGTTTCTTCTAATTTGAGACTAATAACTATTTTATGTTTATTTATATACCTTCCTGCTCTGCTTTCATATTTTCCTCTCTGCTAGCACAGTGACTTTTCTTATACATAGTAGAGGAGTGATAAATATTTGAAAATCAATGACTGATTGGTTTAGAAAAGATCTCTGACATCAGTGACTACCCAAGATGAATGAGGCTGTAATTGACATGAAATGACCAAAGATGAGTATAGAAAAATGACGGCAATAATTATAGGCTGGATGGCAATTCTAATAGAATTTTGTAAAATATGAACATAGACACACAAGTATTTATACATTTGAAACACTTAATGTTGTCACATTTTGTATAGAGAGATCCCCTTCCCCCTCATCTACCTGTCCTTACCTAAAAGAAGAAATCGTGTGCAAAAAGTTGTTGGGAATTGTCATTTTTGCCATAGATGCCATCTTTTCTAGTCACAGGGATATCTAACAAAACAAGTCTCAGGTAAATGCAGACAGTGGAAGATAGGCAGAAAGGCTAGCAGGGAATTGGTAATGGTACATGCATATTTTAAAAACATTTCTTTCAACTGCCAGTCCCCTTGTCTACTCAGGGCACCTCTATTCTGAAGGAGCAAACATCAAAGTCAAGATGAAATACAAATGCAGCATTATAATATATGGCATGTCGAATGAAGATATGGCAAAGGTTGACACTGATGATGATTAAACCATGTGGGAACTGGTCTTGGAGACATGAAGATGGAATCCACAATCACCAGCCCTCCTTTTCTCTTTGTATAGTTCCTGCTAATACATGCCAGCTTTGTAATTGCCTACTGAAAGATAGGTGGGGAGTTCATTAACCACAGTAATTACGAGAACAATTGATGCTAAATCATCATCAGAAATGTTAAAAAACACTCCTTGAAAACCAAAATAATGTAAAACCGACCTTAGCAGAGACACAACATCTGTTCTCTAGGGCAGGATAAAAGAGAAAATCACAAGACAACAAAAAAGATGAGAGAGGAAAAATATTTCCTTTGTCGTTCCCGACTGAATGACAGGTGCAAGTCTATTATGCGAAGAAAATGGTGTGTATTAGAGACGATGACCTCACGGATGAAGGGGATCAGCGGCAGCTGCAGGCTCCTCAAAACTTCACTTGTCACCTAGTCGCCCAATTTCTCAACGCTCAGAGGGAAGCCGTCTCCTGCTTTCTCCTCTCTGAAAGGTGAGTCAGACGGGGAAGCGCAATATTCCAAAAGTTTTTCCAGATGAGTTTCAAGTGTCCTGTCCATTTTTATATAACTCCACCAGATGTTCCAAAACCAAAGGCCAGAAGATGTCTGTGAACTAATGACTCAACGGCGCCTGAGAGAGATGTTTAATTGGGAAATTAAGAAGAAAAAATTATCGCAAAAGATCTTTGGAAACATCATTTTAGTAAGTGCATATCAGCATCAGGAGCTAAATTTGACTGAAGGATTTCTTTTGAACCTAAGAGATTTAGGGCTATTATTATTTCACGATTATGAAATAATTCCATGTGATTAGGCAGTGTCAACTAAGGATTTTTTTTTTTTTGCAAAAGCCATCCATACCTACATGCATATAATTACCTTTTTCCCTGCAGGAATAGAATTTTTAAAGGGGAGCTGATTCAGATAATGTTTTAAGATCCTTTTAAAGTGGAAATGCCTCTTTGGAAATGTTCCACATGTTTGGCATCAGAAGTTTCCTGTGTTCCAGCTGCACTAATTAGAGACTAGTACACGGAGGCTGGGATACAAGGTGAAGGGAGAGAAACATTAATGACCCAGGCTGTGATATCATTTGTGAGAATTCTTTCCACTGATCTGACACCCACTGAAGTTCAGCTTTCAATTCTGTCTTTGAAGTCCAGATCAAGCAGGGCCGTGGACACATGTCTTTTGTGTTACACACTCATGTTTTTTTCCTAAATTGCTGTGGACTACCTGTGAAAGAAGGCACCCACCCCGATGCTAGCAGTGGACATCCCTTCAAACTAGTTTCTCATTTGACATAAAACCTACTGTGGCAACTTGGGTGACTTTTTAGTAGCTTTGGACAAGGCCACATTGTAAGGGGAAAATGTTACCTCGGAAATGCTCAACAATGACTAGAGTATTCATTTTCCACCCCCCAGTTTGCCTTTCTTTCCCCAACTCATGGTCTGCTTTGAAATCAAGCAGTAGACATGCCCAAGATTCATAGAGCCTGCTAAGCTATATGTATGATTCTAATACAGCAGGTCATTAAAAAATTTCTTGTGGTCATTATGTTATTACTGTTTCTTTTACTACAGGAAAAAGGAATTGGCCAGTCTTTGGAAAACCAAACTGTTAGTTGCTGGCATGTCCCGCCTTCTTTGTTGGCCCCATTTCTCTCTATTTCAACATCCAGCTGATGCCTAGACCCCTCTTGCTGTGCCTCTCTGATTTCCATAAATGATTTTTGATGTAGAGCGGATTCCCAAACCCCAGAGATGGGAGCTTCTGAAAAATACCATTGCTTAGGCATCAATCTTTTCAAGAGATTTCTTCAGGGGATTTTAATCTCCAAAGAAAATTTAAGAACCACTGGAATCTTGCTACTGAAAACATGGGGCCCAGACCCAAACCCTAACTTGAGAGCTTGTTAGAAATGCAGAGTATCAACGCCTCACAGACCTACTGAGTCTGAATCTTCATTTTCACAAGAAGTACTACTCCAGAGCAAGGGGCTTATTAACTTGGTTACATGCGAGACTTAAAAGCAGCCTCTAATCCGAATATTATGTTTGCGTTCTTGTATTTTTTTGGAGGGGGAGAGTGTCCAATGGTTTGCATAATATTCTTCAAAGGTTTTATGACCCAAACGAAATGAAGCAAAAACAACAGAACAAATACTGGAGCCTACACCAGAAACTTATAAACTTAAACACTGACAGGAGACGGCCAAAAGAAGTAGGAGTGAAGCGGATGAAGAACCGTCAAGTAGTATGTAAAATATTTCATGCAAAAATGCCGTACTCTTTCTTTCTTATTTTAATTTTCTTTTAATTATGGAAGCACAATGACAATCACAGAAGACTTGGGAAATACTGAACAAGGTTACAAACACTGTTATTTTTGAAGAAGATAAATTAAGATTTTTAGTTGGAGTTTCAATATCAAACTCTCAAAGATTAATAGAATGAAAGAAATGTTTCTACCTTATTTTGTGTCCCTGAATATGTTCCTGGGTCTCCTAGTTCCAGTCTAAGGGAACTTGAAGAGAATTTGTATCCCACTGTTATGTAAAAATTGTATAAATCTTAATTATGTTGAGTTGGTTTACAGTGCCTTTCAGGTCTGCTATAGCTACACTCTTTCTAATTTNACCCTGGCATGCAACTGCTCCTGCCAGCTGCTGACTTGAAGAAAGGCCCACTGTCACTGGACCGCCTGCCTTTTAAAGAACTCCAGATTTTTATGAGAGACAAAATCGTTCAACGTTGCATCAATGTTTCTAAGATTTAGTAGGTTAAATGAAACTCATAAGCATATCTAGATGGTTAACATCCATTGGTAGAGACCCCTCTCTCCTCTCCTACTTCCAAGAAAACATGTTCCTAGTGCCTCTTTCAGCTAGAGTCAGAATGCTATCAAAGAGCCCCAGCGACCCCATCTTCACATTTTCAGAATGAGAAGCCAGAGAGCTGACGTGTCCTGACAAGGGTCATGGTGAATTAATCTTGGTTAGTTCATTTAGTTAGCTTCTCAGGAGCAGTGAGAATTTGGTCAGGGACGCCTACAGTGATTTAAGCTTTTCAAGAAAGAAAAGATTTAATACCGGGAAATGAGTGATGAAAAGAGTGAAACAGTGACTATCTGAGGAAACTGCTTCTAGTTCTCAGGTTGGTGCCAGCTTTCAGAATCACAAAACTGAAAGAAACCATGGTCATACATACCAGGCATCCGGGACATGCGGTCTAGGACCCCTGAGAATACCAAAATGCACAGTGCGCGAGTTCCTTATGTAAAACGGTGCCTTCCAGTGGACCTTTCCTACTGCAAACGCGGAACTCATGGATGCAGAACCCCTTGGCAATTGCCAAGGGTCAATTATCCCAGCAACACATCACTCCCTGCAGCCATCACAGGGAAACGTCCAGAGACATTTTCTGAATCCTACCTGGCAGTCCCCTGCTACCTGAGGAGCAACGGACGTTTTCTGCCTCTGTCTCATTTCTAAAACTGTTTTATAGCGCCTCATTTGCAAAATCTAACCTAGAACCCTATAGGTAAGAGGTTCTGGAGGAATGGAGTGCCCTGGCTTTCAATGCCCCCCATGCAAAGCAGAACTCAGAAGAACAGAGACAGTGCTCAGCTGACAATTATAATCGAGTCCAGCTAACTAATCAGATATTTAATCCATACTGATGCCTAAATTGATACAAATCATCGTAACAGGTCTTGAGTTAAAACTCTAAGCTCATATTCATGGGAGTATTAATAAATCTATTGTGAAGAACAAGCTTTATTCTGCTGGATGGATAGTTCAGGAAGCAAAAAAAAANTGAGAGACAAAATCGTTCAACGTTGCATCAATGTTTCTAAGATTTAGTAGGTTAAATGAAACTCATAAGCATATCTAGATGGTTAACATCCATTGGTAGAGACCCCTCTCTCCTCTCCTACTTCCAAGAAAACATGTTCCTAGTGCCTCTTTCAGCTAGAGTCAGAATGCTATCAAAGAGCCCCAGCGACCCCATCTTCACATTTTCAGAATGAGAAGCCAGACAGCTGACGTGTCTTGACAAGGGTCATGGTGAATTAATCTTGGTTAGTTCATTTAGTTAGCTTCTGAGGAGCAGTGAGAATTTGGTCAGGGACGCCTACAGTGATTTAAGCTTTTTAAGAAAGAAAAGATTTAATACCGGGAAATGAGTGATGAAAAGAGTGAAACAGTGACTATCTGAGGAAACTGCTTCTAGTTCTCAGGTTGGTGCCAGCTTTCAGAATCACAAAACTGAAAGAAACCATGGTCATACATACCAGGCATCCGGGACATGCGGTCTAGGACCCCTGAGAATACCAAAATGCACAGTGCGCGAGTTCCTTATGTAAAACGGTGCCTTCCAGTGGACCTTTCCTACTGCAAACGCGGAACTCATGGATGCAGAACCCCTTGGCAATTGCCAAGGGTCAATTATCCCAGCAACACATCACTCCCTGCAGCCATCACAGGGAAACGTCCAGAGACATTTTCTGAATCCTACCTGGCAGTCCCCTGCTACCTGAGGAGCAACGGACGTTTTCTGCCTCTGTCTCATTTCTAAAACTGTTTCATAGCGCCTCATTTGCAAAATCTAACCTAGAACCCTATAGGTAAGAGGTTCTGGAGGAATGGAGTGCCCTGGCTTTCAATGCCCCCCATGCAAAGCAGAACTCAGAAGAACAGAGACAGTGCTCAGCTGACAATTATAATCGAGTCCAGCTAACTAATCAGATATTTAATCCATACTGATGCCTAAATTGATACAAATCATCGTAACAGGTCTTGAGTTAAAACTCTAAGCTCATATTCATGGGAGTATTAATAAATCTATTGTGAAGAACAAGCTTTATTCTGCTGGATGGATAGTTCAGGAAGAAAAAAAAAATACTTTATTCTACTCACTTTTTATCTAGAAAGTAAAGAAAATTTAATGAGTCAATTAAGAAATAGATGGCAAAAATAAATTTGTCTATAAGAAAAAAAACGAAGCATGCATAACTACTCCCATCTTAATTTTAACCTCGCTACTAAGCTGCACCTTATGGACAGTGTGTATTTTATGTCAAGGGAATCAATAAAAAACCATAGCTGCATACGAATGTCAAGGAGATACAGATAAGAGCACAGGTGTAGTAAATACAAATCAAGCTCCAGACAGTCAAACCACAGAAGCAAAATCTGTATTTCTTAATGAGTATTTCTTGTTCTTTATAACTTGTATCCCTTATGTAAGTAGAACCCGTTTGCGTGCTAAGTCCCTTCAGTGTCCAGCTCTTCGCGACCCTACAGACTGTAGCTCTCCAGGCTCCTCTGTCCATGGAATTCTCCAGGCAAGAACACGAGTAGGCAGCCATTCCTTTCTCCAGGGAATCTTCTCCACCCAGGGAATGAACCCGTGTCTTCTGAAGCTCCTGCATTGCAGAAGGAGTCTTTACTGCTGAGCTACTGGGGAAGCCCGCACAATCAGAACAATTTTGCCTTGTTGCATTCCTAAACAAAAGTGAAATAAACAGTTTGCATAGATTGATTGATTGGTTTAAATGGACATATTGCTAACTCGGCCAAAGAGATGTTCAACCTGATTGTATTAAAAGGTACCAAAAGTGACAGAGAGAGAAGAAGGGTGAAGATTGACATCTTTTTAAGGCCACCATTACTGAAAAGATATCTGAACTCTGAGTCAAACGTTTTTCCCCAATTCTGGGACCAATTCATTTTGTGTTAGGAACTGCAAGTTCCTCTCAGGTAAAATGGGCACTAACCACAGCTTGGGTATGGAATTCTTGTAAAAACCGCCTGTATAATGAAGAGATGACAGGAATAGAGACATTCATAAGCGTCCCATCGGGCAGAAGAAGCCAGTAGTAAAATAAAGGAAATCAATGCTGTCACAGAGGTGCATCTTGTCTCATGTCAAATAAGAGCTTTGCTGAACTGTGTGGGAGAAGGCAACCCAGAGACTGCTTCAGAAAGGCAATGTGCTACATAAACGACCTCTTGGATTTCTGGCAGGTTTGGCCNAGGCAGAAGAAGCCAGTAGTAAAATAAAGGAAATCAATGCTGTCACAGAGGTGCATCTTGTCTCATGTCAAATAAGAGCTTTGCTGAACTGTGTGGGAGAAGGCAACCCAGAGACTGCTTCAGAAAGGCAATGTGCTACATAAACGACCTCTTGGATTTCTGGCAGGTTTGGCCCTTTCCTACTGAACAAGGAGACAAAGAATGATAAAGGGTATCTGGCCTAATGTCAAGCAGATACAAGATAGTCGAGCCATCGAATAATAACAGCTAGCATTTTCTGCTGCTTACAAAGTTCCAGGCATTAGTCCAATCATGTATGAATTCATTTAAACCACACAGCAACCTCCTGTAGAAGAGTCTGTTTTTATTTATTTATTTATTGAAGTACAGTTGACGTATAATGTTGCGTTAGTTTCACTTGCACGGCAAAGTGATTCAGACATATATATACACATATATGTATTCAGATGTACCTATATAATTCTAGACACAGATGTATTCTTTTTCAGATTCTTTTTCCTTGTAGGGCTTTGCTGGTAGCTCAGCTGGCAAAGAATGCACCTGCAATGTGGGAGACCTGGGTTTGATTCCTGGGTTGGGGGAGATCCCCTGGAGGTGGGTTTGGCAACCCACGCCAGCATTCTTCTCTGGAGAATCCTCATGGAGAGAGGAACCTGGTGGGCTACAGTCACAAAGAGTCAGACATACCTGAGCAACTTTCACGTTCACTTTTCCCCTAGAGGTTATCACAGGATACTGAGTATAGCTCCCTGCGCTATACAGAAATCCAAAGAACAAAGAAACTGGTCATGAATAAAAGAGAGATTCGATTTAAATTATAACGTTCAAATTCTACTAAACCTTGTGGACACCAATCCTGATAATACCAAAAGGAAGCAGAAAAACAGTTATATAAAGACGATGTTGGTAATATTGCTGCCAAAGAATTCACTATTTCATTTTCACAAGATGAAGTGAAAGATTACTTCAGTCCTTGTTGGTTCTGTCTATTTTCTACATGTGCTGTGCTTAGTTGCTTCAGTCGTGTCTGACTCTTTGCGACCCTAGGGACTGTAGCCCGCCAGGTTCCCCTGTCCATGGAATTCTCCAGGCAAGAATACTGGAGTGGGAAGCCATTTCCTTCTCCAGGAAATCTCCCAACCCAGGGACCAAACCCACATCTCCTACAATCTCTTGCATTGCAGGCAGATTCTTCTCCTGCTGAGTCATGGGGGAAACCCAAGCTCCTAAGTAGAAGTCTGTTATGACCTCCATTTTATAGACAAAGAAACTGAGGCATCAAGAGATTAAGTAAGCTTCCCAGGTCACGTGGTGAGTCAGTGACACAGCCAGATTTGGAACCAAGTCCATGTCCTTAACCACTGAGCACCTCTGCCACTGACCTTGCTTCAGTGGGTTGTACCAATTTGACCATTAGCAGAATTTTCCCCAAGGTTTTGGCAGTTGTCAGTCTTAGTTCTTAATTCTGCTGTGGATTTTGCCTTTTCTAATAGTCTATATAGCTCTTTTTATAGAAAATTTGGAGAAAGAACTAGTCAGAAAACATTAAAAAACAAAAAATACAACATTTAAACATTATGCTTTTTACTGCATGCCAAACCCTTAGCATCCCTACTTCCATTCAGGGATTCTGACTCACCCTTACATCCACAGATACGCTACAAAGATGGAGATGTAAATGGCAACCCACTCCAGTATTCTTGCCTGGGAAATCACATGGACAGAGGAGCCTGGTGGACTATAGTCTGGAGGATCACAAGAGCCGGACAGGACTTACCAGCTAAACCACCAGCATCCTACAAAGAGTAACAGGTATCAGCTCAATGAGACATGGAATGAAATACATAAAAGCCACGTCCTAGGGACTTTACTAGTTCTCCACTCTCCAGATGCAGCTGCCCCTTTGTTTTCAGAAACAAATAATTAGCTGTCATACAAATCCCAGCAGAAGAACATAACCATTTGGAAGAAGTTCCATCGTCGGTACAGAAGACAAAAGAATGCACAGGAAAAAATGAGAACATGCATGTGTTTGGAAACATCATGGGAAACTCTAAGAACATCAGTTCTAGATAGATCAGCTCAACTACAAAGGTTTTCAAGGTGGGAATATAAGGGCTCTTGACTATTTTTTCATCTCTTTCTAAGCTAAAGTCATCCTGATTTGCAGACTGTGTTACCAACAAGAAAATACATTAAATCAAAGTTCTTCATCAGAGATACTTGTCTATCTGCTCACTCAAAACTAATTTTAGAACTATATATATATATGCATACAAATATATGCATATGTATATATATATATAAATTTTTTTTTTTTTTTAATTTAAACACACTGCCCTTTCTCTGTGTCTTTGGTTTTACCACTTTTGGAAGAAGCATGAGTGCAAGACAATAAATATCTAAGGGGGAAAATGCACCTGAATGGTGGTACCTGGCAAGTGACACCACCGTGGAAGCAACAAGACACGATGAGACTGTGCAGACAAGGAAAATACACCCTGGCATGCAACTGCTCCTGCCAGCTGCTGACTTGAAGAAAGGCCCACTGTCACTGGACCGCCTGCCTTTTAAAGAACTCCAGATTTTTATGAGAGACAAAATCGTTCAACGTTGCATCAATGTTTCTAAGATTTAGTAGGTTAAATGAAACTCATAAGCATATCTAGATGGTTAACATCCATTGGTAGAGACCCCTCTCTCCTCTCCTACTTCCAAGAAAACATGTTCCTAGTGCCTCTTTCAGCTAGAGTCAGAATGCTATCAAAGAGCCCCAGCGACCCCATCTTCACATTTTCAGAATGAGAAGCCAGACAGCTGACGTGTCTTGACAAGGGTCATGGTGAATTAATCTTGGTTAGTTCATTTAGTTAGCTTCTCAGGAGCAGTGAGAATTTGGTCAGGGACGCCTACAGTGATTTAAGCTTTTCAAGAAAGAAAAGATTTAATACCGGGAAATGAGTGATGAAAAGAGTGAAACAGTGACTATCTGAGGAAACTGCTTCTAGTTCTCAGGTTGGTGCCAGCTTTCAGAATCACAAAACTGAAAGAAACCATGGTCATACATACCAGGCATCCGGGACATGCGGTCTAGGACCCCTGAGAATACCAAAATGCACAGTGCGCGAGTTCCTTATGTAAAACGGTGCCTTCCAGTGGACCTTTCCTACTGCAAACGCGGAACTCATGGATGCAGAACCCCTTGGCAATTGCCAAGGGTCAATTATCCCAGCAACACATCACTCCCTGCAGCCATCACAGGGAAACGTCCAGAGACATTTTCTGAATCCTACCTGGCAGTCCCCTGCTACCTGAGGAGCAACGGACGTTTTCTGCCTCTGTCTCATTTCTAAAACTGTTTTATAGCGCCTCATTTGCAAAATCTAACCTAGAACCCTATAGGTAAGAGGTTCTGGAGGAATGGAGTGCCCTGGCTTTCAATGCCCGCCATGCAAAGCAGAACTCAGAAGAACAGAGACAGTGCTCAGCTGACAATTATAATCGAGTCCAGCTAACTAATCAGATATTTAATCCATACTGATGCCTAAATTGATACAAATCATCGTAACAGGTCTTGAGTTAAAACTCTAAGCTCATATTCATGGGAGTATTAATAAATCTATTGTGAAGAACAAGCTTTATTCTGCTGGATGGATAGTTCAGGAAGCAAAAAAAAAAATACTTTATTCTACTCACTTTTTATCTAGAAAGTAAAGAAAATTTAATGAGTCAATTAAGAAATAGATGGCAAAAATAAATTTGTCTATAAGAAAAAAAACGAAGCATGCATAACTACTCCCATCTTAATTTTAACCTCGCTACTAAGCTGCACCTTATGGACAGTGTGTATTTTATGTCAAGGGAATCAATAAAAAACCATAGCTGCATACGAATGTCAAGGAGATACAGATAAGAGCACAGGTGTAGTAAATACAAATCAAGCTCCAGACAGTCAAACCACAGAAGCAAAATCTGTATTTCTTAATGAGTATTTCTTGTTCTTTATAACTTGTATCCCTTATGTAAGTAGAACCCGTTTGCGTGCTAAGTCCCTTCAGTGTCCAGCTCTTCGCGACCCTACAGACTGTAGCTCTCCAGGCTCCTCTGTCCATGGAATTCTCCAGGCAAGAACACGAGTAGGCAGCCATTCCTTTCTCCAGGGAATCTTCTCCACCCAGGGAATGAACCCGTGTCTTCTGAAGCTCCTGCATTGCAGAAGGAGTCTTTACTGCTGAGCTACTGGGGAAGCCCGCACAATCAGAACAATTTTGCCTTGTTGCATTCCTAAACAAAAGTGAAATAAACAGTTTGCATAGATTGATTGATTGGTTTAAATGGACATATTGCTAACTCGGCCAAAGAGATGTTCAACCTGATTGTATTAAAAGGTACCAAAAGTGACAGAGAGAGAAGAAGGGTGAAGATTGACATCTTTTTAAGGCCACCATTACTGAAAAGATATCTGAACTCTGAGTCAAACGTTTTTCCCCAATTCTGGGACCAATTCATTTTGTGTTAGGAACTGCAAGTTCCTCTCAGGTAAAATGGGCACTAACCACAGCTTGGGTATGGAATTCTTGTAAAAACCGCCTGTATAATGAAGAGATGACAGGAATAGAGACATTCATAAGCGTCCCATCGGGCAGAAGAAGCCAGTAGTAAAATAAAGGAAATCAATGCTGTCACAGAGGTGCATCTTGTCTCATGTCAAATAAGAGCTTTGCTGAACTGTGTGGGAGAAGGCAACCCAGAGACTGCTTCAGAAAGGCAATGTGCTACATAAACGACTTCTTGGATTTCTGGCAGGTTTGGCCCTTTCCTACTGAACAAGGAGACAAAGAATGATAAAGGGTATCTGGCCTAATGTCAAGCAGATACAAGATAGTCGAGCCATCGAATAATAACAGCTAGCATTTTCTGCTGCTTACAAAGTTCCAGGCATTAGTCCAATCATGTATGAATTCATTTAAACCACACAGCAACCTCCTGTAGAAGAGTCTGTTTTTATTTATTTATTTATTGAAGTACAGTTGACGTATAATGTTGCGTTAGTTTCACTTGCACGGCAAAGTGATTCAGACATATATATACACATATATGTATTCAGATGTACCTATATAATTCTAGACACAGATGTATTCTTTTTCAGATTCTTTTTCCTTGTAGGGCTTTGCTGGTAGCTCAGCTGGCAAAGAATGCACCTGCAATGTGGGAGACCTGGGTTTGATTCCTGGGTTGGGGGAGATCCCCTGGAGGTGGGTTTGGCAACCCACGCCAGCATTCTTCTCTGGAGAATCCTCATGGAGAGAGGAACCTGGTGGGCTACAGTCACAAAGAGTCAGACATACCTGAGCAACTTTCACGTTCACTTTTCCCCTAGAGGTTATCACAGGATACTGAGTATAGCTCCCTGCGCTATACAGAAATCCAAAGAACAAAGAAACTGGTCATGAATAAAAGAGAGATTCGATTTAAATTATAACGTTCAAATTCTACTAAACCTTGTGGACACCAATCCTGATAATACCAAAAGGAAGCAGAAAAACAGTTATATAAAGACGATGTTGGTAATATTGCTGCCAAAGAATTCACTATTTCATTTTCACAAGATGAAGTGAAAGATTACTTCAGTCCTTGTTGGTTCTGTCTATTTTCTACATGTGCTGTGCTTAGTTGCTTCAGTCGTGTCTGACTCTTTGCGACCCTAGGGACTGTAGCCCGCCAGGTTCCCCTGTCCATGGAATTCTCCAGGCAAGAATACTGGAGTGGGAAGCCATTTCCTTCTCCAGGAAATCTCCCAACCCAGGGACCAAACCCACATCTCCTACAATCTCTTGCATTGCAGGCAGATTCTTCTCCTGCTGAGTCATGGGGGAAACCCAAGCTCCTAAGTAGAAGTCTGTTATGACCTCCATTTTATAGACAAAGAAACTGAGGCATCAAGAGATTAAGTAAGCTTCCCAGGTCACGTGGTGAGTCAGTGACACAGCCAGATTTGGAACCAAGTCCATGTCCTTAACCACTGAGCACCTCTGCCACTGACCTTGCTTCAGTGGGTTGTACCAATTTGACCATTAGCAGAATTTTCCCCAAGGTTTTGGCAGTTGTCAGTCTTAGTTCTTAATTCTGCTGTGGATTTTGCCTTTTCTAATAGTCTATATAGCTCTTTTTATAGAAAATTTGGAGAAAGAACTAGTCAGAAAACATTAAAAAACAAAAAATACAACATTTAAACATTATGCTTTTTACTGCATGCCAAACCCTTAGCATCCCTACTTCCATTCAGGGATTCTGACTCACCCTTACATCCACAGATACGCTACAAAGATGGAGATGTAAATGGCAACCCACTCCAGTATTCTTGCCTGGGAAATCACATGGACAGAGGAGCCTGGTGGACTATAGTCTGGAGGATCACAAGAGCCGGACAGGACTTACCAGCTAAACCACCAGCATCCTACAAAGAGTAACAGGTATCAGCTCAATGAGACATGGAATGAAATACATAAAAGCTACGTCCTAGGGACTTTACTAGTTCTCCACTCTCCAGATGCAGCTGCCCCTTTGTTTTCAGAAACAAATAATTAGCTGTCATACAAATCCCAGCAGAAGAACATAACCGTTTGGAAGAAGTTCCATCGTCAGTACAGAAGACAAAAGAATGCACAGGAAAAAATGAGAACATGCATGTGTTTGGAAACATCATGGGAAACTCTAAGAACATCAGTTCTAGATAGATCAGCTCAACTACAAAGGTTTTCAAGGTGGGAATATAAGGGCTCTTGACTATTTTTTCATCTCTTTCTAAGCTAAAGTCATCCTGATTTGCAGACTGTGTTACCAACAAGAAAATACATTAAATCAAAGTTCTTCATCAGAGATACTTGTCTATCTGCTCACTCAAAACTAATTTTAGAACTATATATATATATGCATACAAATATATGCATATGTATATATATATATATAACAATGTATATGTATATTTATAGAACCATGTGAGTGGGTATATATGTGTGTTATATATACACATACAAATATATGCATATGTATATATATATAGAACTATGTATATGTATATTTATAGAACCATGTGAGTGGGTATATATGTGTGTGTATGTTAACTGTATATTTTGAAAATATTGAGCATACATTTAAAAGGAACTGAATTTATTCACATATGTAAAAAGATTCAGCCTTCCAGACTTCAGAAGGCTGCTGTACATGTTTTCTAAAAGCTTTAGCTGAGGTTTCAAGAATCTCTGGTACTCCTAGAAAACTACTCCTTTGGTCTAGGAAGTGGGACTATTTTAAATCAGGAATAAGTCACAAATCAGAGGTGGAATTTCTACCCCATGCCATCTATGTTCCAGAAAACTCTTTACAGGGTCAGCTTTTATCTGCCTAACCCCTTTGATCAGCACAGGATTCACATTCAGAGGAAGAAGGAGAATTGTGTTCAGAAGATGCTCTGCCTACATCACACAAGTAAAAGCCACTTCAGTCTTTTCACCTGCTTTCAAATCCTCGGTTGAAAACCATCAGGGAAGGCTGAGAGATGGCACACACAAAACCAACCCTTCCAGTCGAAGGAGCCCTACTCTAACAACATTTTTTGTTAGTTTCCAAAATCAG
The DNA here is from genome assembly GCA_006410675.1 of Oreotragus oreotragus. Taxonomy (NCBI): domain Eukaryota; kingdom Metazoa; phylum Chordata; class Mammalia; order Artiodactyla; family Bovidae; genus Oreotragus; species Oreotragus oreotragus. The sequence continues at coordinate 100,053 of SJYX01010441.1, read as the reverse complement.
AAATCTAAAGAACAAAGAAATTGGTCATGAGTAAAAGAAAGATTGGATTTAAATTATAAAGTTCAAATTCTACTAAACCTTGTGGATACCAATCCTGATAATACCAAACGGAAGCAGAAAAGCAGTTATATAAATACTATGTTGGTAATATTGCTGCCAAAGAATTTTTTTTCACTATTTATTTATTTATTATTATTATTTTATTATTATTATTTTTTGTACTTTACAGTACTCTATTGGTTTTGGCATACATTGACATGAATCTGCCATGGGTGTTTTCACAAGATGAAGTGAAAGATTACTTTTATTTAGCATACGGGGGAAAAAATGTATAGAACACCCCAATTTATATAAATGAATGGGTAACAAAGTAACCAAAAAACCATAATTTCAAACAAAATAGTTTTTCTAATGGGCTAGTTCTAAGGGAATCATATTTTAGAGGAAAAAATTAATAAACATTTATTAAAGAATCTCAAACAAAGGATAAACATTTTTAAAACTCAGAGTTTCCTAGTATTTTGATTTTGAATGATTTTCTGGAAATACTTTGAGTCCAGTGTTGTTGTTTAGTTGCTAAGTCATGTCTGACTCTTTGCACCTGCATGGACTATAGCCATCAGGCTTCTCTGTCCGTGGGATTCTCCAGGCAACAATACTGGAGCAGCTTGCGATTTCCTTCTCCAGGGCATCTTCCCAACCCAGGGATCAAACTCTCATCTCCTGCATTGGTAGACAGAACCTTTATCACTGAGCCATCTGGAACGTAGGAGCTCATTACCTATAACTATTTTCAACTCATCAGGGTAATCCAGATAGCATTTTCTAAAAAAAAAAAAAAAAAGAAAGAAAGAAAGAAAGAGAGAGAGATTTAATTTCCCTTAAGTTACTGGATAAATGATAACAAGGGAAATGCAAGAAAGCAAATGAAGCAAAAAATCTGTTTGGAGGCCTAAACCATCCTTTACACTGCATCTATGTCATACAGAGAAAAGGAGAATTTTTTTAGCCTCTAAATTTATTTCAGTTCTGTTAACTGCCCAAACATATAGTTCATTTGCAAAATTAAAGATCCCTCACAGCGTATTTGGAGCAGAATGATTTAGTTAGTTATTTAGAACTATCACATAATAAAATGACTAAACGTCATCACTACATTCTATTTGCAAAATACGCCAGAGGAGAGGAATTAATTGAAAAAAATCTGAGAAACTCAATTTGACACACAACAAATGTAAAGTTCTACTTTTGTGCATGCAAAAACAGGGAGACATAAGCATTACATTCTTCAGGGAAAATCACAGCCAATTCTACAGCTATGAAGTGAATGCTCTATTAGGCCACTCTCTAAGGCAATGCCAAAAAATATAATTTTGCTTTACATAACCAATTTTGGGGAGAACCAAGATTTTTGATCTCATTTTTCTGAATCAGTGTCTCAAGTCTCCATTCTGATTTGCCTTTGTAGACCCCAAATTCGGGACTGGAATGGGAGGAGGGCTGAGGTGGGTTGGGGAAGGTGGCCTTAAAGGCACATGAAACTATTCTGCTGAAATGTATTACTTTTGAAGGTGAGTTTTAGTCTTTTGGAGAGTTAACAAATGTTTACTTTTCTTCATTTTTATGTTTCAGCTCTAGCTGAAGAGATAGGAAAAATAGCTTATTGATCAGTTGTTAATGATATTCATCATAGGCCGGACATGCCAGCAGAATAATTAAAAATCGTACTCTCCTCTAGCTGGGTCTGATTCCTTTTCTTAGACTTACTCCTTTGATTAAATCTATTGGTTTTCTTACTGAAAGCAGACTCTTTTTAAAAAAGAGAAGTTCCCTGAATTCCTCTGGGGAAGTTCTACGTATTTACATATTGGTCTCCTCTAATGCTCACAATGAAACATCATAAATGTATCACCAAAATACCAATTGATATTCTAACTGCACCCATTCATTGACAGAATCTCATACCTGGTGGTCCCCAGCATTATTTGAATGATTTTGTTGCTCCCAACAACACAAAATTAATCCCATTTTAAAAATTCACAAATAACAAAAAAAGATCTTATTTTGTCTTCCCTTCTTTTTTCTTGCCTTAGTCTCAAAGTGGATACCTGTGTAAAGATGCCCCAGCTCCCTCAAGACAACTCAAGCAAGCTCAAGATAACTTCCTTATAGCCTGTTACCTGGGAACACCTTGTTCTCATCACTGGTTTCTAAGGAGGGGTTTTTTTTCTAAGATATCTGCCCTTTTTGTTCTCTCCACCAACAGAAGATACAAAGGGACCTGATAGCTTCATCTGGGAGAAGAAGTAAGTTTGTTTAACTTGCTTCCTCCCTGCATTCTTCCTCCAGGGAAGAAGCTTCAGCTTAGAGGGAGCAGACTTCCCACAGTCCCTTTGGAAACTCCATACTGTTGGAGTGGGGAGGCTTGCCCCAGACCATTGTGCTGTGATTGGATGGCTGAGTCTGCCCAGTTCCATCAGCTAACCCAATTGACAAATAGCCCTAAAGTCACACCCTACAGACGCCACCAATAATAAACGGATATTTTAGCCCTTCCTTGCCAGTCTTAAATTTACATCTCCACTTGTTCAGGAGATGTGGATTCTGCTCAGTAAGAGCCCCATCAAAGAACTCCCCCAACATCCCCTACCGCCCACCTGCATCGTGTCCATCTCTCACACGTGGTACCACCGGTCTTCTGCATCACATCACAAGCACCAGCTCACAGGGGTTTATGACCCTAAGCTCTGGGGCCAGTCTGCTGCCTTTAATTATTTCTTTGCAAACATAGCCATCTTTCACTTTCCCAAAATATGTCTCCTTCTAGATCAAATGAGGAATATAGTCTCTTGCTCATTAAGGTTAAACAAGTTATCCTATATATAAACCCTTAGCCTCAGGCCCTATATATAGGAAGCATTAAAGAAATATTTATTATTATCATTGCTATAGTCTGAATTGGCTTATCTGTTGGCTCAGCAGTAAAAAGGTAAAGAATCTGCCTGCAGTGCAGGAGATATGGGTCTGATCCCTGGGTCAGGAAGAGCTCCTGGAGAAGGAAATGGCAATCCACTTCAATATTCTTGCCTGGAAAATCCCATGGACAGAGGGCTACAGTCAATGGGGTTGCAAAGAGTTTGACATGACTTAGTAACTAAACAACAACAAATGGCCTGAATAGTGACCCCTGTAATTCATATGTTGAAGTCTTAACCCCCAATATAACTGTATTTGGTTATAAGACCTTTAAAGAGGTAACAAAAGTTGAATGAGATCACAAGGATGAGGCCCTAATTTAATAGGACTGGTGTCTTTATGAGAAGAATAGGAAACACCAAGGTGATGTAGACAGCAAGAAAAGGGCCAATGGCAAGCCAAGAAGAAAGACCTCAGGCAAACCAAACCTCCCAATACTTTGCTCCTTCACTTCCAGCTTCCAGGACTGTGAGGAATAAACGCCCGCTTTTTAAGCCACCCCCTCTATCGCATTGTGTTATGGCAGTCCAAGCAGACTAATGCAGTCACTGTTGCCATCGGTGTTACTGGAACTCTGTATTCACCATCAGAGCAACTAGACAAAACATAGGCCAACTAATTCTTCCTTTCATAGCACCCGTGATTACTTTTGTGACAAGGTCAATAACTAAAATTTTGTGAAGATCATCAGCCTTACCAAAGGAACGGGACATAGTCATTTCAAGGTCCTTAAGTAGTCCATATAATTCTGTCCTATACTCTACCCTTTCTGCCTTTTCTCCCACTTACAGATCCAGATGGATGAAACATTCACAATGCAGAGGTGATTCATTGCCAAAATCTCAATTTTCCCTTCCACTCATAGTAATTATAATCACTATTTTTTAATTAGACACATGGCCACCTTCAATTAGAAAGTTTTATTGCAGGATGTAGCCATGTAACTGAGTTCTGGCTAATTAGACATAGATGGAAATATGTTTTTGTATTTCCTGATTATTCTCTTTAAAAAGAAATTACTTCTTCATGCCATCCTACATTTTAGCCCCTGGAACACAGAGGTGATTACTAAAGCTTTAGCACTCATTGTGGAATTTGGAGATGGTCCCACCCTAGAGATGGCAAACAAGGGGACTGGGAAGAACTTGGGCATCCGAGGATTGTGAGGATTCTGAAATAAATCCTGGACTGTCTAGGGTTTAATAATAATTTTGAAGGTCTAAAATGACTTCTGGACTTCTTTTCTGTGAAAGAGGCAGTCCTCTGCTCCCGCATAGCCGTGCCATTTTCTAGGTTAACGTCTTCACTAAGAGCTTTGGTAGGCAGTTTCCCACACAGCAGCCTGTGTGTCCACCTCTCGATCTAATGCCTTTCTCCGGCCCCATGGATGTTTGCTCATGGGTTCCATTCAGCCCCTGTGAGAGTTTGCATTCTTGAGGGAAAACTCCACTGATGAGGAACAGTCCCTGTCCCTTCAATTTTGGACTGTTCCTCCTGGTTTCTTGAAGGTCTCTTGTGGACTTAGCTCCAGGTGCCCAAAGAGGTAACACACTCTTTAACATAGACCTTATAGGCTTTTCTCTCCTCCTTGTGTCAGGGACAAACTGGGACTTGTCATTAGCGCGTGCATCTGCGTCTACAAGGATTAAATCACGTGCTACTGCAGTGGCTGACTTCTGACACTCTCCGGAAGACAGACACGAGGCACTCTGTGCTCTGGGAAAAGCTGGCAGAGAAGGTCTTCAGAGAGTTAGGTATTTTTAGGAGCTGATTTTATGAGCCCGGTTCTTGGATCTCCTCATATTAGTTGTTGCTGTTTAATCACTAAGCCATGTCCTACTCTCAATGCGACCCCATGGACTGTAGCCCACCAGGCTCCTCTGTCCATGAGATTTCCCAGGCAAGAACCCTGGAGCGGATGCTATTTCCTTCTCCAGGGGATCTTCCTGACCCAGGTGAGCCACTAGGGTAGCCCATCTCCTCATATTTAGAAAAGCACTGAAGTCCTTCATGATGATGACTGCTCCTTGTCACTAGAAGGAAAAAAAAAAATGTGCCCCCCCCAAATGTACTTGAATGCATGTATTCCCCCTTCACCAAAATCACATATATACTCACCTCCCCCAATCTACCTCTTTGGAGGAGTTTCTCAGAGTTATCTGAGGTGCTGTATCTCAGACTACAGTCCTTGTTTTGCCACAAATAAAACTTGACTCACAGTTCTCATGTTGTGCTTCTTTTTAAGTTGACACTTGCCTTTCTCTCTTTCCCACCTCATTTATGCTTCCTGGAATCACCGAAGTCCCAATTCTGGGATCTACTATTGGAGGAAGAGAGCCAGCATACTATGACTTGTAGTCTAAGCAAATTCTAACTGATACAGCTTGAGCAAGAATAGCTCACATATGGCTAGACAAATATGAGACCCAACTTGGCAGAACACAAGAATCCCAGTTAAGGAACAATTAGAAGTTGATGGAAATGTTTGGTTATTAAAATCTCAGTCTTAGAGCCAAAGGGATAGATGATGCATGTGGGAGACTAACATCACCCTTGACTGAGTCTGATTTTTGTCCCTGGCCAGTTCTTAATATGTAACCAAGGGAGATGGCTTCTCCCCTACAGGGACAATCAAATCTCTTCAAACGGGTTCCGTGCATTCTCACCCAAACAACATGGGCCAGAACAGCATTTTCATGCTGTGTGACCACTTATTCAGTATGACCTAAAAGGGTATTCTACACAGTGGTAATATTCAGATAGAAACTAAGGACAATTATATAGATTTTCCAAATAAATGAAACTTTGATTCAGTGATTTCAGGGTGAAGCATCGTAATGCATTTCAATAATCAAACTCTCTTTCTTGATTATAAATTTCCCTTAACATTAAGACTCACTTTTTAATATCCTGGCTCATAGTCTTGATGTTGGCAAAAGATTTTCAGAGAAAAATGCTATTATGAGTCCAGTGATTCATTGAAACATCCTTCTAAGAATTAGTTCTTGCAAAATTGTGTCTTTCAAGGAAATGTATGTTTTCAAAATAACTGTCCTTGGATCACTAAATCTGGGTATGTAACATCCTCCCTGCCACAAGGCTGAGAGATTTTAATGTTGTGGAAGGAGCTGGTGACAGTGTTAAAGTTAATAGGGTCCTACTTAAGAAATAACTGGACATTTCTCTTGTTTTATGAGGCAATAATTTTACTCCCTAGTGAATAAAGACTGGAAAAAGTTGGATCACCACCAAAAAATATAACCTACACTCTATCAAAGAGTGCCATTATACTTCTCTTAACTGCCTCTTGAGGTCATATGGCTGCTTACAGGGGAAGATTTTCTGATAGCTTTTTCTGCAAAATCTCATTAGACAATACCAGCCTAACAATGCAAATATGTCTGTGTCAGTCTTCCACAGATGACTTATGCAGCTGACTTTCCAGCTTCCAAAATTCATTGCCCTCTTTATTGCTGTGCTGTATCATCATCTCCTGTGTAAATAATCCTGGAAACATTTAAGTCATTTGCACCATTGTTTGTAAACAGCAGTACAGGGAATCACAGAGGAGTCTTGGGATTCCTGGCCTGAAAAGAGGGTAGCTACTATTGAAAAGAAGGGGATTACTGTGCATTTGTTCTGTGTTACTCAAAATGAATAAGCATTAAAAGGAAGTGTTTCAAAATGTAATGAATCCAATGAATTAGCAAATACATTTCCCACCCAAATACAAATCCTAAGAAATCCTTCTTGAAAATCAGCTATTGAATTTGTTTCTGTTTATCTCACTTAAAACCATTAAACTGCTCACATTAAAAAAAAAGCTAATAATAAAGAGGCATTAAAAATATATGATAAACAAGCATGATCTAACAAAGCCGGAGGCCAAATAAGTACCCTAGAGGAGGGTTTTCTGTGTTCTCCCTAACAAAGTGTACCTTGAAGACCTCCCCAAGTCACTCCCAAGCTTTCTGATTTGATTTATTGAGTGTGACCTTAGAAAGATCACCTCCAAGTTTCCAAAGTGGCAGAAAATTCCGTCAGTAAAGGAAGTTTACCTTATATGTAAGTAGCCCATCTAACTCAGAATAGAGGAATCAACTTATCTGAACCAGGCTATATCTGGCTTAAAATAACTGCTAAAAATGTTCAATATGCATTCATTTTGCCCACAAGGATATTCTATGGCTCATCATGAGTCTCTAATTATAGTACCGAGCTTTGAATTTGCTGATTGACATAAATTCAAGCTCCTATCACAGTTTTAACTTACGTGCCCTACTAAATAGGTGGGGGGGTTGGTATTATCATCCTCCTACATGTCTAAATACTTGGCGGTGCCAAAAGGGTAAGTAACTTCACCACCAACTCTTGTGTCTCATTCAAGCCCGTTCTCCTTCTTGCATATGGAGAATGAACTGCACTTTCTTCTATGTAGTAACTGGTCTCCAATGTCCACTGTCAACCTGGAATCAAAGAGGACCCTGGTCCGTGGCCATGCTGAAGAAGGATCTGGGCATTTCTTGGGAACTTGAGTGGATGCCACCTGAGAATCCAGGGACCGTTTTGCCCCTCTGCCCATGACACCCCCATTTCATAGCAGGAAGGTCTTCTGACGTTCCCCTGAGGGAGCCCATCCTTTTTCTGCTTTCCTTCCAGCACACCAGTTCCACCACTATCCTAAACTCAGAGAGACGCCAGAACGAGTCCAGACCAGGAGCTGATAGCGTCACCTTCCGGATGCTCTTCCCTTTCTTTCGGCTGCCCTTACCCTCCCAACAAAACCTTTTCTTTCCCTTACTCAAAAATGCACTCGATCCTGCTTCCGAAGCTCCTTACCCTCTGGTTTATTTATTAACTGGATGTGGTGAGCTCATGACGCTGAGATGTGCGGGCAAGGATCCCTGACACCCCAGGGGCGCCCTACTCCCTTCTGCACACAGGCAGGGAGTGTGAAAGGCAGGCGTGATAGTAACTCTGCATGTCAGCTTGGGGAGGTGGCAGTGCTCACCTGCTTGGTCAAACACTAGTATAGACGTTACTGAAAGGTGTTTTGTGCAAGTGATTAACATACATAGTCAGTGGACATTCAGTAAAAGAAATTACCTCTAAGAATGCGGATGAGTCTCATCTAATGGGTTGAAGACCTTATGAACGAAAACTGTGGTGTCCTGGGGAAGAGGGAAAGTGAAAGTCGCTCAGCCGTGTCCGACTCTTTGTGACCCCGTGGACTATAAAGTCCATGGCATTCTCCAGGCCAGAATACTGGAGTGGGTAGCCTTTCCCTTCTCCAGGGGATCTTCCCAACCCAGGGATCCAACCCAGGTCTCCCTCATTGCAGGCTGAGCCACAAAAGAAGCCCAAGAATAACTGGAGCGGGTAGCCTCTCCCTTCTCCAGCAGATCTTCCTGAAACAGGAATCGAACCGGGGTCTCCTGCATTGCAGGTGGATTCTTTACCAACTGAACTACCGGGTGAAGAGGGAATTCTGCCTCCAAATTGAGTTGCACAGGAACTCTGCCCAAGTTTTCATCTAAGGCCTGCCCTACAGATTTTGGACTCACAACTGTAACGTCAACACTTACTCGAATTTCTAGCCTGCTGGCCTGTTTCAAACTAGCCAGCCCCAAAGCCGATTCTCAGTTTTCGAAAGAAGTCGCTTTACTTTGTGGGGGTGTCTGTCCTACTGGTTCTATTTCTTTGATTAACAGAGAAGACAACTAACATATTTGGAGCATCTACTATGTTCATCAAGTTCATCACGCTACATATATTAACTTATTTGTGGAAGCACAACATTCCATAACAACCGTGCAAAAGTTCCTGACATATATTTCTCAGTTGCCACTCATAACGGATTACTCCAAATATCCCCATCCATGCATGAGGAGGTGACCAATCACGAATGCTGCTCCTGCCCTAGGGGAGGAGCTCACACACAGCAGCAGGCAGATAAGCAAACGCAAGCCCACAGAAACTTGAGACCACCTATAAAAATGAAGAAGACAGCTCCCCAATAGTCTCCAATGAAACACAACACTCAGCAGTGAAACATAAACAGTAAACACTGTGCACTGCTTAATATTTAAAAAGATGAAAAACGGCTACACAGATTCCATTCTAGGAAGTGTAATTTTATACTTTCCAGAGGGAAAAGTAGGAATCGTGTAAAATGCTAAATAAAAAAAGGAGGCACTTTGCAATTTATGTATTCTCTGAGGTCAATTCCTATTATTCTAAGAAAAGAAAGACTTTCAGTGTTTAGTTGGGAGAAGAAACTAAAGAGGTGCGGTGGTGTGCATACTGTTATATATGTGCCTGAAGCATAAACCACATTTGACTTTATTCCAGGGAGAATAGAGCCTGGAGAAAGGATGCAGATGAAAGACTGTAAAAATCAACAGCATAGTTGGGATATGTTTTGGTGAATCTTTCCCAGTGAAACAGAGATACATTTTCCCTAACAGAGGCGATTTGACCCTAGGCAGTGCCACCTCTGTACTTTCTTTTTCTAAGTATAAGACAGCAACTAGCAACAGACACAAAAATACCATCGGCTACAGTAAAATATTAACAATATCAGTAACAATAATAACATCTACAACTTACTAAGATGGCTTCGATGCTGGCCTCAGTTCAGTTCAGTTCAGTCGCTCAGTTGTGTCTGACTCTTTGCGACCCCATGGGCCACAGCATGCCAGGCCTCCCTGTCCATCACCAGCTCCCAGAGTTCACTCAGACTCATGTCCATTGAGTCGGTGATGCCATCCAGCCATCTCTGGTGGCTTAGTGGTAAAGAATTTGCCTGCCATTGCCGGAGGCATGGGTTCAATCCCTGGGTTGGAAAGATCCCCTGGAGAAGGAAATGGCAACCCACTCCAGAATTCTTGCCTGAATTCCCACGGACAGAGGAGCCTGGTGGGCGATAGTCCATAGGGTCACAAAGAGTGGGACATAAATTAGTGACTCAGCAGCACACAGCAACACATTTATTGAGGGATTTCTTATGGACTCTATTTCACAGTCTTCAAATTTCTACAAAGCAGTAAAATATAAACTCCAGTTAAAAAGTGAGGAAAGAACATTAAAAATGCATAAAGAAAACACAATTGGCAAAAAAATTAGATAAAGATACTCGCTAATACTGTAAAGTAAATTAAGACAAGACTCCATTTTCCTTGTATTTGTTATTAAAACTATCCAGGATGGGTGACTGTGCAGAGGAACAGGTGATTTCATCCATCACTGACTACTGGGAGCTGCTAAGACCTCTCTTGGAGCTTTCCTGGTGGCTTAGACAGTAAAGAATCTGCCTGCAATGTGGGAGACCCGCAGAATATCCCCTGGGGAAGGGAATGGCTACCCACTCCAGTATTTTTGCGTGGAGATCCTATGGACAGAGGAGCCTGGTGGGCTACAGTTCATGGGGTCATAAGAGTTGGACAACTGAGGGACCAACATTTTGAGCTTCCAGGTGGTATTAGCGGTAAAGAATCTGCCTGCCAGTGCAGGAGACACGAGATGGAGATTCCATCTCTAGGTCAGGAAGATGCCCTGGAGGAGGCCATGGCAACCCACCGCAGTATTCTTGCCTGGAGAATCCCATGGACAGAGAAGCCTGGGAGGTTATGGTCCACAGGGTTGCAAAGTGTGAGACACGCCTGAAGCAACTTAGCACAAGACCTCGCTAGTGGACCATTTGGTAACTGAAATTAAACCCTTCTATAATGTACATAACCTTTGATGCAGAAATCCCTTTTCTTGAAACTAATCCACAGGAATGATATATATGTGTACAAAGACTTATGTATAAGAATATTTTTCACGGTATTTATAGAAGTGAAAATATGAATATAAATGAATATGTCAAAAAGAGATTCAGTTTAATTAGGGCACATCCACATGATGGAATACTTTATAGGCTGAAACAATGTGCTTCAACAAATACTTAGCAAAAGAGAAAAATATTAAAGCATTTTCAAGGAATACATTTAAAAAGGTATGTGATTCTAGTGAGTGTGGCATTGCCTAGCACCCTTAACTTTCCCTGGGTGTCTATTTCATTACTTTTGACGAGAGAAAGTTGAACTGAATAACTAGATCTCGCTTTTCTAAAATGACAACTGGATTTCCAATTCTAAGAATCAAAATGTTTTGGGTTTGACCTGGAAAGTTTTCCCCTATATTTAAAAGGCAGTCAATAGTTTCTGGCACTGTCAGCTCTAAATCAGATCTATGATTACTCCGTTTACTCCATCAATGTGTGCGTGTGAGCTAAGCGACTTCAGTCAGGTCGACTTTTTGCGACACTTTGGACTGTAGCCCGCCAGCGTCCTCTGCCCAAGCAATTCACCAAGCAAGAATAACTGGAGTGGATGCTCATGCCCTCCTCCAGGGGTCTTCCTGACCCAGGGGTCCAATCCACATCTCTTAAGCCTTCTACATTGGCAGGTGGGTTCTCTGCCACTAGTGCCAGTGGGAAGCCCGCTATATCAATAGTTGCTACTAATTTTAATTGTGCAAATTTTATGCCAGGTGATGGCCAGTTTGAACAAGTGGTACTAGGCAGCATTATCTTTTAAGCTTCACCATAAAGGCAAAGCTAAGTTTCTCTTCAAAAAAGTTGGTACCACTTCACAAATGGTGTTGAAACCCCCAATTTAGCTCAGCTATGAGTCAATCATATTACCATGTTTCAACAATCATATCATCAAGTGTTTCAAATGACTTGAGAGAGTTTGTATCGGTCGGTTTCCCTAGAAACACTGAACTGGAGAGAGAGAAAGAGACACAAAAAAATGGTTTATGTGCTTTAGGGGGACAAGCAGGTACAAAACCTGTGGGACAGGCCAGCAGGCTAGAAACTCATCAGGAGTCGATGTCACGGTCTCAAGGCAGAATTTCTTCCTCCTCCAGGAAACCTGTTTTTGCTATTACAGACTTTCAACTGATTATAGGAGGCACATCCATGTTATCTAGGCTAATCTCCCTTACTGAGGTCATTGACTGTATTGGTAATACATGCTAACCACATCTACAAACAAGTCTCACAGTGACATTTACATTAAGATTTGAATAAATAATTGCGAGCTATATAGCCTAGCTCAGTTAACACAGAAAAATGTATTTATTTATTTTTTTACACGAACTCCCAAACATGAACCCCCCTCCCACCTGATGGGAGGTCATTCAGCTTTCAAAGATCTCACACTTCAGTTTGGTTACTGTGGCTCTAGATGTAAGACATTTGCAGTAATATGATCACACCGCATAAACCATAAAACAAAGGCCTTCATGGATTTTGCTGATATCTCAAAATGGATCCTGTGATCGAACTTTGAAGATAACCATTGAATGCCTTCTCTAAAAGCAATATACTTACATATATATACATATACGTGTATATATATATATATATATATATATATATATATGAAATGAAGTGGCTTGCTTTAAGTGCTTACTAAATCATTAAGAAATTTTTAAAAGTCAGAGGATCCTAGATTTTTTTTCTTATTTTTTCTTATCTGTATTACAATTTGGATGATTTTCCAGAAATTTGAATTAATCAAATTTAAAGAGATAAGTTGATAAAGAGAGTTCGAAAGAGGCAGATTTTCTCAACCAGAAGCAAAGGACATATATATATATATATATATATATATGAAATGAAGTGGCTTGCTTTAAGTGCTTACTAAATCATTAAGAAATTTTTAAAAGTCAGAGGATCCTAGTTTTTTTTCTTATTTTTTCTTATCTGTATTACAATTTGGATGATTTTCCAGAAATTTGAATTAATCAAATTTAAAGAGATAAGTTGATAAAGAGAGTTCGAAAGAGGCAGATTTTCTCAACCAGAAGCAAAGGACTGACAGAGGAGATTCCCAGCTAATAAACATGATCATTCAAAAAGAAGAATGCATTCAGAAATTATGGAATTTTGATGGGGTCACTAACAGTCAGACAGACTGAACGACTTCACTTTCACTTTTCTCTTTCATGCATAGGACTTCCCTGGTGGCTCAGAGGTTAAAGCATCTGCCTCCAATGCGGTAGACCTGGGTTCGATTCCTGGGTTGGGAAGATCCCCTGGAGAAGGAAATGGCAACCCACTCCAGTATTCTTGCCTGGAGAATCCCATGGATGGAGGAGCCTGGTGGGCTACAGTCCACGGGGTCGCAAAGAGTCGGACACGACTGAGTGACTTCACCTCCACCTGCCTTCACCTTTCATGCATTGGAGAAGGAAATGGCAACCCACTCCAGTATTCTTGACTGGAGAATCCCAGGGATGGGGGAGCCTGGTGGGATGCCGTCTATGGGGTCACACAGAGTTGGACACAACTGAAGTGACTTAGCAGCAGCAGCAGCAGCAGCAGCAGCAGCAGCAGCAGCAGAAATTATGGGATTGATCTTCCTGAGATGTTCCTAGAGCCACATGCCTTGCCAGTGGTTACTAACACTTCTTCAGCTGACTCACTTCTTTGGGCCCCAGAATTTGTATTGATCGATCTTGCTGCTATTGATATGAAAAGAATATAGCAAATTTTGTGGGCCATTTTTAAAGTCTTTATTAAACTTGTTATGATATTGCTTCTGATCTATGCTCTGGTCCTCTGGGCACCAGGCATATGAAATCATCGTCCCCCCACCAGGGATTGCCCTGCATCTCCCACACTGGAAGGTGAAGTCCCAATCCCTGGACCACCAGGAAAGTCATAGCATCTTCTTAAAATAACTACTGAGTTTGTCCCATGAATAGTTTCCTAGTGGGCAGACTGCATTGGGCTTTCTAAGCTCATATCCACCTCTCATCAGGTCCACTTTGAATAATTTCAGGGTTGCACATCAAGGTTTAGTTCCATGGATAATTTAGATTATACCTTCACACATTAAGTGTTGCCAAACTGAATTATATTAAATTGATTTCTGACCACTTCTCTTTAATTTTTATTCATTCAAAGATAAAGATAATGTTTAACATGATTTAGTGCAGACTGTGAATTTCACTGACTGGGTGACCAATTAATAGAATGTCACATAAAACAAACAGAATAAAATGTGAACAGAATTTTATTCAACAGAATAAAATTTCCCTAGAATAAATCTATTTCTCCCCGTGGCCCTGGGAATACAGAGAGGAAAAGTGAGGTAATGGGTACCCGACTTTAATTTATTCATACTCTGATGAGAGTTGTTAGGAGGTAGGTACAACTTATCTGCAAAATCTAAGGAGATCTCATGCTATCCAAGCAAGTTTATCCTTTCATATAAACACAAACTCTTCCCTTTATGACCTTATCTGTGACTGACACATAACCTCACCCAAATTTCTCCCGACTCCACCCCCATTCTCCCCCATCATTGAAGGTTGCTCCATCCCAAACAACTGCTTACTTTATTTGCACATTTTAGTACAGTGCCGTGAACAACCCAGAAGAACCACAGTTCTTATCAGCTAGATCTCAGCTTTGTCTGGATTTGCTTCAAATGTGTGCTTCTCTGCTTTTCCATCTGCAACTGCAAGCGTATAAATATCCTATAGACTTTTTCTTCTCCTTATGAAATCTATTTCTTCCCACATGCCATTGGACAAGCACTTTTCCTGAAGTTGACCCACTTTGGTCAACTTATTTCTCCTGGCCATACTTCAGCATCTCTGCTTACCCAACACAGCAGCTCTTCCCATTTCACCCATACTGACATTCACTGGTTGCAAACATAGCAGTTAATACACCATTTCCCCAAATAAAATACTGCTCTGAAAATGTTAACATGTGTTCCGGGAGAGGGAAGGAGTGTTTGGTTTTTTAAAAGTTTGCAGAGTGCTGGGTGTTGAAGTGTTGAAGATTTTTAAATGCCTCTACTCAGGTCTTTTTAGAATTTTTAAGCTATAATTGTGCACTGTATCCCTAAAGTGGGATAGAGAATCTGTAACACCATGTACTGTGTGACCCGGTTCTTTTTCTTAGCTTTCCTATCAGAGAAGCATCGCATATGGAAAACAGAGTATTAAGTTCAGCAGCAGTTAAATCTTCCCTGGTGGCTCAACTGGAAGAAAATCCGCCTGCAATGTGGGAGACCTGGGTTCGATCCCTGGGTTTGGAAGACCCCCTGGAAAAGGGAAAGGTTACCCACTCCAGCATTCTGGCCTGGAGAATTCCATGGACTTGTATAGTCCATGGGGTAACAAAGAGTCAGACACGACTGAGCAACTTTCACTTCCAGAAGTTAACTCAGAGTTACTAAGCAACACTCCCTAAATCTGCTTCATTAATGACCAGTATGACAGCATTTTCACTGTGGTCATTACATTTATTTATACTATACCTTATACTAAAAGAATTTATTATGACTTCAAAGATATTTTAAAATACCAAAAAACAGAAATTAAATGAAAGGTAAGATCAAAGTGCGGGGGGGACAATGGGAAGAATGTTAAAACCAGAGTTTAACAACAAAAAGCATAGGGGGTTCAAACCCAGCTATATATTAACAGTCAATTGGAAAGATTTTAAAATACATCTTCTCTGCCCCTGCCACAGAGTTACTGAATTAATATTTTTAATAAGGTCCCTAGATGATTTCTCAACCAATCTGGAAGATCAGAAATCAGAAACTCCTGTTTTGATATATAGCATCCTTAACAATGTTCTTGTTAAAGTTATCTCAGCTGCTTTAGCTCCAGATTCCATTTTCACAGGGAAATATATCCTTGGTCAATTACTTGAAGATATTTTTTTAATGTGTTTTCAATTGTCTCTCTATTTAATGACAGGCCTTTCCTATAAATAAATATTATATTTGAGCCTCACTTCCCTGAAAACCTGTGAGCCTATTACCCAATTGGTGTATTCAATAAAGTCAGTGGATATTTATTTGGAAAACACTCAGCTACAGTAAGACACAACTTAAAAAAAAAAAAAACCTTTCATTTGTAAGCGTACTCTCTTCTCTCTAACTCGAAACCATCAACATTAATTGGTGACAGAATTCTCCACTTCTGAAAGCTATATAAACAAACACAGATGTCAAATAAGAAACAAATTGATAGGATACACAAAATTATCTCAGTTGCCTTACAAGGTGACACTGAATACATTAAACAAAAGTTGGAAAGAAAATTTAATTTACAAACCTCACAGGAATATTGGTTTCATATGATAACAGTTCTTATAACTATGCATTTTCCCTCAAGGAGGAAACAACAATGGAGAGTAATCTCTAGAAATGTTCACACTCTAATACAAAACAGTAAAACAGATCAGAAATTATCTAATCAATGTTGGAAGAAATGTCAAAATAAAAGCACACGTTTGCCTTCCTTCTGGGGCTGCTTACAATTGCTGAGTTTCAAAAGTAGAGGAGTTGAGGTTTTCTAAAAAATGTGCTCAATGGGTCAGAGTGAGAGAAGGATGGCTTTAAAGGGTGACGTCGAGAGCTCTGTCCACTCCGGGGCGGGAGGGCTTCTCCCGCAAGCCGCTGCTGCGCACTGAACGTGCTTAGGACCACAGGGACGTCATTTTTCTGAGTGACCTCAAGTCCAGGAAGAGCAAGGAAAGGAAAAACCAACAGTGGTGAAAGGGACAGGAAAGTAAAATGTGACTCAGTGAAAGGAAGAACTCTATGACAACCAGAAGCCAAAGAGAGTTACCTGCGTGTAGACAAATTCAGAAAGAGGACATCATTTATCTATGTTGAATTTTAAAAAAAAAATGCTGATCAAAAAGCTGAGGATTATGTTTTATTCAGTGGACTTACTGAGAACTTAAGCCCAATACATGCTCCCAGATAGCTCTGAGGGACCATTCCCAAGAGGTGAGGAAGGGGCCAGGATATATAGGAACTTTTAAAAAAACAAACAAAAAAAATGGATGCTCAAACATTGAAAGACTTCTGCTAATTAAAGAAAACAAGACATTGCAAATAATGAATTTAGCCCTCTTCTATGAATGGGGAGATGCAAGAATCTGGGCTTGCTGAAATCATTCCTTTGATGTGCACCTTAACTGTCTGAGGCCAGTACGTTGGTTTTCTGCATCCTCAGGGCGCACCGCTGACAGCTTGGTGGCCACGACACTCTTTGTTTCCTGAAATGACATTCCTTGTCCGTGACCAGCAGGTTGTAGAGCAGTGGCTCTTAAATTCTAGAGTGTCTCTGAATCACTGAGAAACATGGATAAGACAATTTGTAGCTCCAGAGTTTCTGATTCAGTTGATCTGGAATGAGGCCCTAGAATTTGCTTTTCTAATATCTCCACGTGACACAAACTCCATTGATCTGGGGCAACACTTTGAAAACCTTCCCTCGAAGAGTGTGGGTGACAAACTGACATGCCTGCAGCATCCAGAAAAGGTGTCTCTAGGGGCTGATTCTTGGCCTGGGAGTATACAGGTTTTCCAATATAAGTCGGAATAGCAGAATTCCTTAAGAAGGCTCTTGCTTTTTAAATGCTAGCAACTGATTTTTTAAAAAATTTTGAAAAGTAAGAGAGCTAAATAACATAGTATCCATGGGTCTAATGAAGCCTGTGTATTCAGAGTTTAAAGTCTGTAGTACAGGAATTCCTGCAGCAGGTAAGCCATTTTATTCTAAAAACATATAGATTTAGCATGACTCTTCCAAGCTAAAGACGACGTTCAAAGGCCAAAGTTGTTAAAAAACAAGAACAAAGCACCCCAAAGTGTCAAACGGTAAAACATACACCANAAGTCTGTAGTACAGGAATTCCTGCAGCAGGTAAGCCATTTTATTCTAAAAACATATAGATTTAGCATGACTCTTCCAAGCTAAAGACGACGTTCAAAGGCCAAAGTTGTTAAAAAACAAGAACAAAGCACCCCAAAGTGTCAAACGGTAAAACATACACCAACAATATGTTACTTTTTCACATTGTCCTAAATATTTTACTGTATAGGCACATCCTTAAATTTATAAAAGGAAGTGAAGGATTTTTCGCCATATTTTCCAGGTTAAGAATCTGAGGTTTAAGAGAGGTTGGACGTCCAGAGTTTTAAAATCCTATTATGAAACACTGTACTGTTTTCCATAGCTTGATACTTTTAAAAGTTATTCACAGCCTTGTCTACATTTAACATTTGGGAAAATAACTCTTTTAAAGGTCTAAGCATAGATTGGGATTGGGATCTATGCTGGTTCAAGAGCAGGAAGGTTGGGCCACCACCACTGTCATCAACAAGGAGTAATTGTGAACAATACTAAATTCAAAGCAGTCTGCCCTGATGGCTCAGAGGTAAAGAAACCACCTGCAATACAGGTAGAAGCAGGAGGCAGGGGTTCAATCCCTGGGTCAGGAAGATCCCCTGGAGCAGGAAATGGCAACCTGCTCCAATATTCTTGCCCGGAGAATCCCATGGACAGAGGAGCCAGGAAGGCTACAGTCCAAAGGGTCGAAAAAAGCTGAACATGGCTAAGCAACTGAGCACATTCAAAGTACTGTGCTTACTAAAGTAAAATCCATGCAACTTAGAGAAAATATAAATGCCCAAACCCTAGTCCTGAGTAGTCTATTCTAGAATGTCAGAGGTCAATGGGGAGGGATGATTTTTCACTATCACTTTACATTTAATGCCTAATTGTTCTCCAAGAGGCTGAATTTTAATTGAATTTTTTTTTACCCAGTTCTTTTCTTTTTAGAAAAATGTGACCATAAACAGAAAAGCTAAATCATTATAAAGATATTCAAGGAAAAAAGTACTAAACTGATCCAATAAATGAAAATCTATTTTCTTCTTCCAGATAGCTGGAGAAAAGAGGTGATTCTGTTCTTTTGATACAACATTTTATATCTAATAATTTTCAGTTCAGGAGCTTATTATTTCCTGGCTGAAGTCTTCAGTCTGGAGCGTGTCATCTGTGTGCTCTTAACTCATGACCAATGGCACACTGCCCTTCGTCTAGACCCTTTCTGGAATACATTGCATACCACAGCCCAAGTTCAGTGTGATTAGTTAGATTTCTTAAGTATGATCAGAAGAAATATCAAAACAAAACAATAAAGCACAGAAAAAGAGGAATGGACATGTTTTTCCAAACAAAGCATAAGGATAGAAATAAGTTTTCCAACTACTTAAAACCTCCCTGGAAATGCAAAGTCATCTGGTTATGTGATATAAATATGAGCATCCATATATATAAAGCTATTGATAACACACCAGCACAGTCTCAATTCTCCCCAATCTGAGGTTTCAGTGGGATGCAGTGATCACCTCACACCTGTGGTTTCACTTCCCACAGTCTCAATTGCCCAAGGTCAACCACAGTCTAAATATATTAAATTAAAAAAAAAAATCCAGAAACAAATAGTTTATAAGTTTTAAGTTTCATGTGATTCTGAGTAGTGTCATGACATTTCACACCATATGCTCCATTCCATCAGGAACGTGAATCATCCCCTTGTCCACCATACCAAGGCTGTACCTGCTACCCAATTAAAAAAAAATATCCAGAAACAAATAGTTTATAAGTTTTAAGTTTCATGTGATTCTGAGTAGTGTCATGACATTTCACACCATATGCTCCATTCCATCAGGAACGTGAATCATCCCCTTGTCCACCATACCAAGGCTGTACCTGCTACCCTTCTGATACTATAGGAAAAAACATAGTATATATAGGATTTGGTAGTACTCAATATTTTAGGGTTTGCTGGTGGCTCAGTTGGTTCGGGAGCTGACTGTGGCTCAGATCATGAACTCCTATTGTCAAATTCAGACTTATACTCAATAAAGTAGGGAAAACCACTAGACCATTCAGGAATAACCTAAATCAAATCCCTTATGATTATACAGTNCCCACTCCAGTACTCTTGCCTGGAAAATCCCATGGATGGAGGAGCCTGTAGGCTGCAGTCCATGCGGTCGCACAGAGTCGGAAACGACTGAGTAGCTTCCCTTTCACTTTTCACTTTCATGCATTGGAGAAGGAAATGGCAACCCACTCCAGTGTTCTTGCCTGGAGAATCCCAGGGAGGGGGGAGCCGGGTGGACTGCCACCTATGGGGTCGCACAGAGTCGGACACGACTGAAGCGGCTTAGCAGCAGCAGAATTTCTAGAACAATGTTGAATGAAAATTACAGTGATGAAAATTCTTGCCTCATTACCAGTTTTGGAATGAAAGCTTTTGATGTTTTCTGATGTGCACAATGTCTACAACCCAATGTTGCAGTTCTTTCTTAGGAAGAAAAATCTATTTTTATCAGATTAAGAAAGTTCCCCTAAACTCCTGCTTCATAAAGAACTTTTATTATGAATGGATATTGAATTTTATCAAAACATTTTTTCCTTCATGTACCAAGGTGATCATATTTTCCCCGTTTGTTTAGTTATTTGATTCTCAAATGGCAAATCTGTCTTGGGTTCTTATCAGACTAGTTTTGGTAGTATTTTCTTTAGAGTTTCTGCATCTATGTTTATGAATGGATTTGGTTTATAATTTTTCCCTTATTGTATAGAAAAGAGTGAGGAAGATGAAGGGCTATTGAAAAGAATGATGAAAATGATGGACTATGAAATATAAGCTATATAGTCATTTTTATTTTATATACTTGATATTCTTTTAGAATTAAAAAGTAAAGAAATAAATAATTCAATAGATTTTTGGAGAGCAATAAATGTAAAAATTTCTATGTAAAGTGTTAGTTTACTTATCAGCCAGATTGTTCATTTTACAGTTTTGTTTTGGTCTTCCAACACACGACTTAACTACAAACGCTAGTGAAGTATTAATCTTTGATCACTAGTACTGAGTCACGTGATACTTTTCTCATGAAGAAGATGCAAGATTCTAATTATTTGCAATTAAAACCTAATTCAGAATTGCAACATTTAAAAGCAGCTCTGTTTAAAGACATCAAGACATGAGATTGTCTACTTTCACAATGAGTACAAATGTTGGGGAAAACTGCACAGGGATGGGCCAGGTTCTTGCTGGTCCCAGCTGGTGTTCCCCTCTTTGTGAGGATCATTACTGGTAGAGTGAGAGCTGGGCCAGTGGTCAGGTCAGTGACAGACATCTGTTTCATGTGGAGAGCATCCAGTTCTCTGGACCTCCCCCAAGGAGGCTTCTTCCTTGTGCTTTTCTTCCTTGGAAGAGAGCCAGAAAACTGAAAATAAAAACTGCCTTCCCACTCTGATCTGATCTGCAGTTTGCAACTTCTTTTGCCTAAATACAAATGTACCTAGATATAAAATAATTTCCTGGTGTATGATTGACAAAAGTTTTCTTTTAGAAAGTGTTAATTTGTTAAATTCTGAAGTGCGGAGAAGGCAATGGCACCCCACTCCAGTACTCTTGCCTGGAAAATCCCATGGATAGAGGAGCCTGGTGGGCTGCCATTTCTGGGGTCACACAGAGTCAGACATGACTGAAGTGACACAGCAGCAGCAGCAGCAGCATAAGATAAACAAAATACCTGCTTGCAAATAAGAATTTGACCTATCAGTGATTTCAGGGTTTGATTTTATTCCCCCACTTTTGTCAGCACCTAAAAGAACTGGACTTAATAAAAGCCTTTACAAAAGCAATGTGAATAAAAATTTAGTCTATAATAAAGATGTTAATTACTGTTAAGATATTGCATAAAATTTTAATTTTTAACATTTTATGTTCATTTAATGACTGTCTTTTAATTAGATTTCTGTTTTTCACTGTTATACTTACTTTTGGAAATACCTTTAATATTTCTTTTTTAAAAAATTTTAAACAAATATTAAAGTTTCAAAGAATATTTCATATAAGAAGTCTATTTTCAGCCAAAGCTGTTTTAAGAATTTCAGAGTCAGGAAGAGTGCATATATATAGTTTAGAAATAAATTGTGATGACTGCAGTAACATTGGAATAAAGAATAAGTTAAAGTATATATTTTCATTACATTTTATATTTTTATGAGTTATAACTTTATTTTCCAAAAAATCTGAGACCTAAATCATAGTTAATAACACTACAGGAACTGTAAGATTTTAAAGAGTTACTTAGTAAAGTGTGGAAAAATAGTATATCAGTTCAGGGATACAGAAAATAGGGTGTGTGTGCATGCTCAGTCATGTCTGACTCTTTGCAACCCTTGGACCATAGCCTACCTGCCTCCTCTGTCCATGGGATTTTCTAAGTAAGAAAACTGAAATGGGTTGCCATTTCCTCCTCCAGGGGATCTTCCCAGACCCAGGGATCAAACGGGCATCTCTTGCATCTCCTGCATTGAGGGTGGATTCTTTACTGCTGAGCCATCAGGGAAGGCCCAAGTAGCATGTAATGGTTATAAATGCCTACTTAGAACTAACTTTGTACTTTGGGAGGTGTTTTAGGATGCTTAGTACTTAAAATTATCTCAAGGAAGTTCTGGAATGATTCCACATGAGGCAGATTGTCAGATAATATGGGGAAATGGAGCTCTAGGAGCAAGTTATGGAAAGTTTGGAAAGCAGAGGGAGTTATTTTATCTACTATTAAGTAATAGTAAGTGGCTGTGGTTCAGGAGTGGCTTGCCATGAAAGCTCATCTGAAAATAGGAAGACAAGACTAATGAGGTAGAATTCTCAATTGTCGTCTATTTTAATAGTGTTATGCTATGTTCTAATTTCAGCAGTCGTGCACTCTTGCAAAATAAGCTCACTACATATCAATGAGATATGTAGTGTTCAGCATGAATTCTGAATAACTGACTTTTCTTTAAAGAATGAAATGTCACATTTCATTTACATGTTTAGTTGCTAAGGGTATAAATCATTGATAAAATTTTCAGCATCTTTTCAAGCAGTTGTTATTATCAATATACAGTATAACATTGTTACATCAATGTATGTAATTGTACATTCAAATTCTTCTTACAGTTGTATCATTTGGTTAGTTTGTCTTAGTCTCACTTTTTTTTAGAATTTCTGAAAAGAGATAGGATTTTAGGACCTGAAAAGGCACTTCCTAAAATGCGAAGGGCAATGAAAGTGTTCCTATTCTATGGAGGTTGAAGTGCCAAAAGCTGATAGGAGACAATGGCTGTGTATTCCTCTCCATTTAAAAAATCTTAAAGGTTTTGAATTAATGAATGAATGTATGCTTATTTTAACTCTTGATTTATGCAAGAATCCTTGATTCAGCTTATTAGAGAAATTGTCTTGTACATCTTCAGAGCTAGCCCCAAAGGTTGACTGTTCAGAATGTGAAAGAAAGGATATTTACTCTGTAATAGTTACCAGTGTGCCCTTTGTCCTGTCAGAACACATAGCAGAAGGAACTAGAATTTCTTGCTATATGTAGGATGAATGGGAGTAATTTGGGGGTTTCCAGTGCCCCCTTTTTTTTTCCTCCCTGAGGGCCACTAAAGTAAAAAGTAAAGTAAAAAATAGAGCTAAACCCCTTTACATCAGAATTTTAGCTCAACTCTATGGTTCTGTAATGCAAAGAAGACAAGACCCCATAATTTCATGCATATGACTAACTCCTCTTTTAATTTTGTAGGAGGCAGGATTTTCCATTGTAACCCTAATTACTAAATTCTTAACATTCTGCATGTATTACCCACACATGACCTTTAAAAGGGTCACGTAATGTGGAATTCAGATGTAATAATTGATATTGAGGAAATATGAATTCATCTCTTTGTTATGCCACTTATTTTTGGTGGCTGTTGAAATTTTATGTAACTTGTGTCACATGTCTCTGTTTTAAAAAGTACACCATAAGAGTAGCTGATTCAGGGATGTAATGAGGACTAATGATGTAATAATGCTTTTATATTTCATGTTTCAGCTGGCCACAGGCAAGTCCATGATGTTCCACACATTTATCACTAATAGATGGGGTTCTAATTATTAACTTGTGAACCTCTTTGAAATAAAGAATTATAAAGAGTTTTATAAGCAAATTCTTTAATAGTGGTTAATATTTCTAATATTGACAAATCAGAGAACTATAGATTTTTATGAATTTTTATGTTATGGAATACTACTGTTTTAAAAAATATGTTCTGAAATTACATTTACAAGCTATGTTAGCATGTACAGTTTACTTGACCTGCATGTTCCTGGCTTTCTTCAAATAAAGATAATCAAAATACCCACCTTATAAAGTTGTTAATAATGAGATAATTTACAAGTACCTGATACATAGTTAGCATTCATTGGTTATTATGTTTGCCATTATTGTAGAGACACAGATGTGTAGAGCGGACTTTTGGACTCTGAGGGAGAGGGAGAGGTTGAGGGAGAGGGAGAGGGAGAGGGAGAGGGAGAGGGTGGGATGATCTGGGAGAATAGCATTGAAATATGTATACTATCATGTAAGAAACGAATCCCCAGTCTATGTTTGATACAGGATGCAGGATGCTTGGGGCTGATGTATGGGGATGATCCAGAGGAATGATGTGGGGTGGGAGGTGGGGGGAGGGGTTCATGTTTGGGAGTTCATGTACACCCATGACGGATTCATGTCAATGTATGCCAAAACCAATACAGTACTGTAAAGTAAAATAAAGTAAAAATAAAAGTTAAAAAAAGAAAAAAGAAAATACGCATATAATTTTTGTCCTTTGTTGTAGTTTACTAATATATATATATTTTTTAATGTTAAAAACAAAGAAATGGTGAATTACTTACTTCGATAACTTACAGAAAATTTAAGTCACGTTGAGGAAAAACCAGGGCCGTTGCACTGAATCAAACAGGCTGGGGCAGTCCAGTGGCTAGGACTCAATGCTTCCAGTGCCAGGGGCCCAGGTTCAATCCCTGGTAAGGGAACCGAGATCCCACAAGCTGCATGGCACAGCACAAATAAAAAGATTAAACAGACTGGAGGCGATAACAGTTCTATCTTCCAGAGGACTGCTTAGTGGAGCTTTCACTTTGTCCCATGCTGGTGGTAAGGTGCTTGATAAACCTGAAAGCAGTGAGGCCTGACACAGAGCTGAGTCAAACAGAATAATTACTTAGTGATGGGGTTAATTTGATTTGGAGAAATAATTACTAATGATGGAGATATCTGAATATTAGAGAAATCATTCTGGTTAGTAATATTTGAGAATTCCATCAAGGGAGAAAAAAAACGTCTAGGCTGTAGAAGACAGAGCCTCGGGGCGCCACAGTGATCTCACTCCTGGTAGTTCTGACACCTGGGAACCCCTGAGGAGTCGCCTGTATATGCACACACCTCTGCCCTATGTTGGCTTCCCAGGTGGCTCACTGGTAAAGAATCCATCTGCCAGTGCAGGAGCTGCAGGACATGCAGGTTTGATCCCTGAGGCAGAAAGATCCCCCGGAGGAGGGCATGGCAACCTGCTCCAGTATTCTTGCTGGAGAATCCCATGGACAGAGGAGCCTGGGGGGCTACAGTCCATGGGGTCACAAAGAGTCAGACACGACTGGGTAACTAACTGAGCACACAGCATACCACCCTATGTTACGCTGTCTGGAAATAAACTCTGCTGATTTCTAGGAGTTAACTTCTCTTAGCAAAGGCACCCTTGAGTCAACTCGAGTTCATCACCAGGTCCCCAAGAACCACTGCACATGTTTCTTGCAAATAAGTTGGATAAGGTTCATTAAGAATTTGATCCTTTTCAAGCATCAAATTCACATTTTGCTTTCTGATCCCAGAAGAATTCATCTCATGGCCCCAGGTGCCTGTTCAGGGAGGAGCAGGTGAAAAACAAGAGAGAATCACAGCAAATGCAAGCTTGGCTGTTTGCACGCACATCCCTCCAGTGATTATTTTCTCATCTACATCCAAGAAATTCAGCCAGTGTTTTCTGTCCTGCATGCTCTTTGGGAACCTGCCTTCTGTCCTGACGAGCCATCTGCTCATGAATAGAAAGGAGAGTTTAAAGATATTGTATTGTTTCATTCCCATCTTTCTACCAAAAAAAGAGAGAGAGAGAGAGAGCACCAGGATTCTAAAGAAGGACAAGCAGAGAATACACATTACCTCAAGCCTGTTGGTTTGAAAACTCAGAGCTTCTCGGGTGAAATCTGAAACTTGTCCCCATACATTGAGAGCAAGCAGAGACAAAGAGGCAGGTCAGATTGGTAGGTGGCACTTTCCATAAACAAGGGAGCTTACATACCTAGTTTGATTTGGGTATTGCAAGATGAGTTGATCTCTGCAACCACCCTCCAGAATCTCCAAAGTGTACACAGGGTCCTGGGTTCAGCCTTGTATGCCGCCCAAGTATACAGTCTCAACAGCACTTAACCATCGCAAGGCTGAGATCTTCCCTGGTGGCTCAGATGTAAAGAATCCGCATGCAATGCAGGAGACCTGCGTAGGATCCCTGAGTTGGGAAGATCCTCTGGAGGAGGGCATGGCAACCCACCCCAGTATTCTTGCCTGGAGAATTCCATGGACAGAGGAGCCTGGCAGGCTACAGTCCATGAGGTCACAAAGAGTTGGAAACACCTTAACGACTAACACACATCTCAAGGCTGGGTCCTTGAAACAGCTTCTACTGTGTGTATGATGAGCAAAACATATATTCTAAGGACAGAGGAGGGGTGGGAGCCCCCAAATGGCCAGTCCAGCTCTCAGGTCCACAGGTCATGTCCTGTGGATGACCTCCTGCAACACCCTCTCACCCCGTGGCCAGCTCTGACAATCTCACACGCCCCCTTCTTCTGAGTGCTCAGCAGGGGGATTCATTAGCGTGAAGGCGGCTGGTTTGGAGGCTCTTTGGCTGCTCTGGAGGCAGACATCACAGCAACAATGTAAGTACATGCAAGAGAAAACACATTCTAAGAAAATGATTCCCAAAATAAATAGCAACCTTTTCCACCAAGAGCCCTGTGCTCCAAATGCCTGGATTTATGAAATCTCCCAGGCTCGGGGTGAGACCCCTCAGGGCGTTGACTTGTGTCCTATTCATTCTTGCACAGACTGATCAGGAATGAACACACTGAACATTACCTGTGGATCACGGTCAGGTACCTTCTTGTGAGGCAGAAAGAGCCTACGAGGGCCTCCTGTTTTGGAGGACAGATTTTCTCAATAAGACTTCCATGTTTGATAAGACAGGCTTTGGCAGTCCTTGTTTAAGGCTTGCTGGGTGAGTGTCGTAAGGACTGCTATGTGCGCCATGACATCCTCCAGTCCAGGGAGGGGGCAGAGGCTGCAGCCCAGCGATCCTGCCCACGGAAAAGAGGATGTGGCCGGCTGACTGCTCAGGAAGTGGGCGAGGTTGGCAGCTTTCATTACGGTGGGGTGGATTCTACCCTCTGCCCAGGCTGCAGGGGCCTATCCACCCTGACGGAAGCCATAGACAAAGTCCCACTTAGGGCCCCCCAGTAATATGGGTGGTGGGAACAGTCAGTGCCACTCCAGTCACTACCTTTTCACAGGACAGGAATACGGCACACAGGTCTGGGGACCTCCATCCCACATCCCTGGTGCAATTGGTTTGGTTCTGTTTAGAGTCGTTTTCCTGTTCCCAACATAGGCATACCTCAGTTCAGTTCAGTTCAGTCGCTCAGTCATGTCCAGCTCTTTGCAACCCCATGAACCGCAGCACGCCAGGCCTCCCTGTCCATCACCAACTCCCGGAGTCTACCCAAATCCATGTCCATTGAGTCAGTGATGCCATCCAGCCATCTCATCCTCTTCTCCTCCTGCCCTCAATCTTCCCAGCATCAGTCTTTTCCAATGAGTTAGCTCTTTGCATCAAGTTGCCGAAGTATTGGAATATTGGCTTCAATATCAGTCCTTCCAATGAACACCCAGGGCTGATCTCCGTTAGAATGGACTGGTTGGATCTCCTTGCAGTCCAAGGGACTCTCAAGAGTCTTCTCCAACAACACAGTTCAAAAGCATCAATTCTTTGGCACTCAGATTTCTTCACAGTCCAGTCCAACTCTCACATCCATATATGACCACTGGAAAAACCATAGCCTTGACTAGACAGACCTCTGTTCGCAAAGTAATGTCTCTGCTTTTTAATATGCTCTCTAGGTTGGTCATAACTTTGCTTCCAAGGAGTAAGCGTCTTTTAATTTCATGGCTGCAGTCACCATCTGCAGTGATTTTGGAGCCCAAAAAAATAAAGTCTGTCACTGTTTTCACTGTTTCCCCATCTATTTCCCGTGAAGTGACGGGAAGTGATGGGACTGGATGCCATGATCTTCGTTTTCTAAATGTTGAGCTATAAGCCAACTTTTTCACTCTCCTCCTTCACTTTCATCAAGAGGCTCTTTAGTCCTTCACTTTCTGCCATAAGGGTGATGTCATCTGCATATCTGAGGTTATTGATATTTCTCCCAGCAATCTTGATTCCAGCTTGTGCTTCTTCCAGTCCAGTGTTTCTCATGATGTACTCTGCATATAAGTTAAATAAGCAGGGTGACAATATACAGCCTTGAGGTACTCCTTTTCCTATTTGGAACC
>SJYX01010441.1:55859-71061 GCA_006410675.1 Oreotragus oreotragus | reverse complement strand
ATTCTTTGGCATTGCCTTTCTTTGGGATTGGAATAAAAACTGACCTTTTCCAGTCCTGTGGCCACTGCTGAGTTTTCCAAATTTGCTGGCATATTGAGTGCAGCACTTTCACAGCATCATCTTTCAGGATTTGAAATAGCTCAACTTGGAATTCTACCACCTCCACTTACTTTGTTCATAGTGATGCTTTCTAAGGCCCACTTGACTTCAAATTCTAGAATGTCTGGCTCTAGGTGAGTGATCACACCATCGTGATTATCTGGATCATGAAGATCTTTTTTGTACAGTTCTTCTGTGTACTCTTGCCACCTCTTCTTAATATCTTCTGCTTTTCTTAGGTCCATACAGTTGTTTCTGTCCTTTATCAAGCCCATCTTTGAATGAAATGTTCCCTTGGTATCTCTAATTTTCTTGAAGAGATCTCTAGTTTTCCCCATTCTGTTGTTTTCCTCTATTTCTTTGCACTGATTGCTGAAGAAGGCTTTCTTATCTCTTCTTGCTATTCTTTGGAACTCTGCATTCAGATGTTTATGTCTTTCCTTTTCTCCTTTGCTTTTTGCTTCTTTTCTTTTCACAGCTATTTGTAAGGCCTCCCCAGACAGCCATTTTGGTTTTTTGCATTTCTTTTCCACGGGGATGGTCTTGATCCCTGTCTCCTGTACAATGTCACAAACCCCCATCTGTAGTTCATCAGGCACTCTATCTATTAGATCTAGTCCCTTAAATCTATTTCTTACGTCCACTGTATAATCATAAGGGAGTTGATTTACATCATACCTGAATGGTCTAGTGGTTTTCCCCACTTTCTTCAATTTATGTCTGAATTTGGCAATAAGGAATTCATGATCTGAGCCACAGTCAGCTCCTGGTCTTGTTTTTATTGACTGTATAGAGCTTCTCCATCTTTGGCTGCAAAGAATATAATCAATCTGATTTCATTGTTGACCATCTGGTGATGTCCATGTGTAGAGTCTTCTCTTGTTTTGTTGGAAGAGGGTGTTTGCTATGACCAGTGCATTCTCTTAGCAAAACCCTGTTAGTCTTTGCCCTGCTTCATGCTGTATTCCAAGGCCAAATTTGCCTGTTATTCCAGGTGTTTCTTGACTTCCTACTTTTGCATTCCAGTCCAATATAATAAAAAGGACATCTTTTGGGGGTGTTAGTTCTAGAAGGTCTTGTAGGTCTTCATAGAACTGTCCAACTGTTCAACTAGGCATGCCTATGTGCTCAAATATTGATAACCCAGGGTGAGCCACATGAACCCATCCCAAATCCGAGCAGAACCACCCATGGCTCTGATGGTATTTTAGGACCCTCCTTGGTGGCAGTTTGATAGCTACCCATGTAGCTCGATTGGCAAGAAAAGAATAACCACACCTAGTGTGATTGATAGTGTGTACTGCAGGCCAGGCTTCCGGATCCATGTTGGTAATGTCAGACAAATTAAGAGTGCTTGTCCTAGTCCCTAATTTGCTGTTTCACAACCTTCAAATCCCCTCCTTGGAGCATACACACCCAGCATGGAGGTTCTAGTAAGCTAGAGAGGGATGGCTGCCCACACACCCAACAGCTGGACTGATGATTTCTTTGCTGGCAATCTAAGTGGACACCCTCACTTAGAAAGTATTCCTATTAGGTGCCAATCTCTGACTAGATACACAGGAGTGGCAAAAGTATAAGGTCAGAAGACAGATGTTTGGTAGAAATTTATAGAAGGTCTCCCCCTTTTATAAGAATTGCAGTTGTGGTCTGATCCTTAGATGTTAATTTTGGTACAGCTTTAGGAACTTGATCTGGTTGCATATATTACACATGTCGGAAGGGAAGCTGCACTCTCAGACATGAAGAGATGCTCTGGGGGTGGGAGGTGCTCTGGGGGGTGAGAGATGCCAGACCAGGACCCCCTTCTCTTCCCCTCTGTCAATGGCACCAGTTCCAGTCCAGGCACAGTACATTTCCACGGGGCTGGCTTGCAGCAGGACAATGGGATTCTGATGGAAATTGATTAGTTCCTCCTCATCCAGGGGTGCAAATAATTTGCTCCTCCCAATGAGATGCCCCATCACAAATCCCAGGCATGATGGATGCTCTCAACTGCATAGCACTAACCCATGGTGAGCGTCCAGGCAATGGCTGTCTTTACAGTGTTGGGTGTCCCAGTAGGGGTCCCCAGTCTGCCATGTGGGGCAACAGAGCCTACTAGTTGATCATCCACATGTGTTAAAGCCTTGAAGAATACCACCCAGACAAGATAGTTGTGCCTGTTTGTAATTTAACCAATTATTCAAATAAATAAATAAATAAAAAGTTCCAAGCGGCTCCACGGCGACGACTGCAGTGGGGGGTAGCTGCAGCAAGTGAAGCCCCCTCCCTGCCCACTCGCCAGCCCTTTGCCCCCTTGACTGCGGCAGGAGCAGCCCCAGTAGCTGGTTGCTCTGTCATGAGCACTTCTTTCCACCTGCTGCTTTGATGTTTCATTTCTCCTTTCTACCAACTGTGCCGCTTGTAGGTTACAGAGAAATGGAACCTCCATTTGGTGTCATGATATTCTGCCCAATCTTGTAAGTCATGACCTTTGAAATGTGCCCTCACCATTGTGTGTTCAATGAGGGTATCTGTACATGGAGCTCAGCCTCTCTGATTCCCAAGTCGTGGTGGTTTGGTTTGTGTGGCGATGGGGGAAAGCTGGGAACAGGCCAGATGCAGTGTCCACACAAACCAAGGGGTGTTTATCAGCTTCACATGCACACAGGGGCCCAATGTGATCAAACTCCAGTTCAGGGCACCAGACTCTTTTGGCAGTTGCCTTGGATGTTGCTTAGAATACACAGGACAACTATGATCTTGTACCAACTCACTGCATTTCAAGGGCAACCCAGCATCCTTGGCAACAGGCCGTCTCATTCAGAGAACATGCGTGTGCTCTTTCCATGCACCCAGTCGGCTGTATCTTCTACTGAAGGGTAAGTTGTGGAGCCTGTATCTGAGTCAGGACACTGGGTTCCTGTTGCCAGAGAGCGTCAGTGCCTCATGACCAAGGACGTGAAAGAATACGCCTCAGGCTCCTGCAGATCAGCCCAAGGTCCGGACACATATTATGAACCCACAGGGGTTCTTCATGATCATCTGCCCCTTGTCTTCCCTTTGCCCAAGTCTCAGGGTGAATCCCTTTGGAACAGCCCAACTGTCAGTGCAGAGAGTTAACAATCAGAGCTCGTGAGTGATCACCAGGCAAACCTCTTTGACTTCAACACACTGGCCGCTGGGGTTCATTCCTGTTTCCACACAGACGGTGTCAGTGCTGGGCTCGGTAGTGATGCGGTTCTGGAGACCTTACCCATCTGTATAGCAGGCATCAGCAGGCTGCCACAGCAGCAGGGGTAAGGGCATTTCCCAGGCAGCTCAGTGGGTAGAGTCTATGCCCGCAATGCAGGTGATGCAGGAGACCTGGGTTCGATCCCTGGGTCAGGAAGATCCCCCGCAGAAGGAAGTGGTAACCCACTCCAGTATTCTTGCCAGGAGAATCCCATGGACAGAGGAGCCTGGTGGGCTACAGTCCACGGGNGCAGGTGATGCAGGAGACCTGGGTTCGATCCCTGGGTCAGGAAGATCCCCCGCAGAAGGAAGTGGTAACCCACTCCAGTATTCTTGCCAGGAGAATCCCATGGACAGAGGAGCCTGGTGGGCTACAGTCCACGGGGTTGCAAAGAGTCGGACACGACTGAAGTGACCGAGCATGCACACACATATTCTACAGGGCCGAGCAGCACCTGCAATTCCATGGCCAGTGGGTTAGTGGACAGGGTTCTCCGCTGCTGCAGGCGGGTGAGTCATTTCATCAAAATGAAGGGTTGAGCCCCGACAGAGAGGGAGTTGACCAAACATATTCTCAATCCACCCCTTGATGAGAAGTGAAGCTCGTGTTTGACATGTTAGTTCTTTGTGAGGGAGACATTCTGCTCAAGGAGGACGTCTGGGTGCACTGCAAGGAACGGTTGCTCTGTGAGGGTACAGCTGCCCCTTCCGGCATGGCACCAAGATCCTAGGGGCACTCTCTCCTTTCTGTGTCTCTGCCACAGTGCCTAACCCAAGCCTTCTAGAGTCAGAGGCACATCTAGGTCAAACGGCAGCTCTGCCTGGGGGATTCCAGAGTTTTTAACTGCTACATGAGTATTTTTGCTTCTCAAAGACTGCTTGCTGTTCCAATGTCCAGTCCTCAATTGTTCACATTAGGCCATCAGTGTAATGGGTCCATTTCACTCATGGTGGGATGGCACAGATCTCAGGCTCCCACCCCACGACATGTATGAGGCTATGCAAGTAGCCTTGGGACTCACTTGAAAGGTACACTGTTGCTTCTCCCACATGAAGGCAAATTGATCTTGTGTAAAATAAAAGCATTCGCTAAGTCCAGTTTTGTTGTTATTTAATTGTTACATTGTGCCTGGCTTTGGGGGGCCCCATGGGCTGTAGCCTGACAGGCTCCTCCGTCCATGGGGTTTCCCAGGCAAGAATCCTGGAGTGGGTTGCCAGGCCCTCCTCCAGGGGATCCTCCTGACCCAGGGATTGAAACTGTCTTCTGCAACTCCTGCATTAGCAAGTGGGTTCTTTACCACTGAGCCAACAGAGAAGCCTGGTAAGTCCAGCACCTCTTGTCATATACCAAGGCGTCATGTTGGGTAGAGCATATGGGCACCCTCTTCAGTTCTCCATAGTCCATAGAGCCTTGAGCCATTTAGTTTTTTTAAACAAGCCATACTGGGCTTTTGAAAGCATTTGAGCAGAGTGTACAATACTCACTCAGTGCAGTACTTAGTTTTTATTTCTTCATGCCTCCTAATGAAGTCGCTCTGTCTTGTCCAGCTGTTTGCGATCCCATGGACAGTCCACCCATGGAATTTCCCAGGCAAGAATACTGGAGTGGGCTGCCATTTCCTTCTTCTGGGGATCTTACTGTCCCAGGGATCGAACCCATGTCTCCAGCACTGCGAGCAGACAATTTTACCGTCTGAGCCACCAGGGCAGTATTATTTGGCAGTTACCAGTCTTTGTGGAAATGGAGAAGGCAATGGCACCCCACTCCAGTACTCTTGCCTGGAAAATCTCATGGACAGAGGAGCCTCGTAGGCTGCAGTCCCTGGGGTTGCTGCGAGTCGGACACGACTGAGCAGCTTCACTTTCAACTTTCACTTTCATGCATTGGAGAAGGAAATGGCAAACCACTCCAGTGTTCTTGCCTGGAGAACCCCAGGGACGGGGGAGCCTGGTGGGCTGCTGTCTATGGGGTTGCACAGTCAGACAGGACTGAAGCAACTCAGCAGCAGCAGTCTTTGTGGAGAAGGAAATGGCAATCCACTCCAGTGTTCTTGCCTGGAGAATCCCAGGGATGCAGGAGCCTGGTAGGCTGCCATCTATAGGGTCACACACAGTTGGACATGACTGAAGCGACTCAGCAGCAGCTGCAGTCTTTGTGGGGGCTGTGGAGTTAATAGTTCCCAGTTTGCATTGCCCCTCAGCAGTGGTTTGAGTACCCTAACCCCAAGGTGGAACTCACCAACACAGGTTTGCAGAGTTTGACTTTGTACGATATCAGGCCCTATATGTTCTCTGATACCGGAGAGATAAAAACCTCATATTCTCATGGAAGAGAACGTCCAGTCTGCAGTCTCAAAGAGACCTTCATGACTGTGACTGTTTGCCCTTCGTAACCATCAATAATGCTGATGGCTACAGAGAACCTGTAAGGGTCACCATGCATTAAAGCTCCAATGTCAAGCAGAGGCATCACCGTTGGTTTATTAATGGGAGAGTCAGTGACTAGTAGCTCAACATGGGGCCCTCCATCACCCTTACGGCCCTCACCTGGAGGATTCCGGGCCTACATCTTATATCCAGAGGCTGGGAGGCACTCAGCCTGAACAGAACTGTGTCCCTAAGGCCTCTGCGAGGGCAGAAGGCACTGGCAATGGTGGAGCATGTGGGCCAGGCCTGAACTTCTGTTCGGGTTGTAGGGCTGACCAAGTGTTAGGTAGCAGGTCTGTCTTTCCAGGTAGGGTCCTGCAGCAATGAAGTCAAACCACATTTGCTTCTGGGTCACATCTACCAGACATTTCATACCAGACTGGGATCACCTTTGGGCTTCTCGGCTCCCTGTTTGTCTTGGGTCTTTCCCCATATCCATTCCCAGGATTCATCAGTTTCCCCCAGACCAGAAATGTGTTGCCCAACATCACACATATCTTGCCCACCGCTGGGCTCAGCAAACCAGGTGAGTGTCCCTTATCAGCATCCCATAGCAGGGGCTGGTGCAGACTGGGGTGCCTTGGT
Source organism: Oreotragus oreotragus (assembly GCA_006410675.1). NCBI lineage: Eukaryota > Metazoa > Chordata > Mammalia > Artiodactyla > Bovidae > Oreotragus > Oreotragus oreotragus. The sequence continues at coordinate 64,734 of SJYX01010441.1, read as the reverse complement.
TTTCATTCCTGCAGTGCATGTGGCTCAATCACAGCTTCAAAGACAAGGTTAAACATGGCCTGTCTCCTTCCCATCTCCCTAAGATGTTGCTGCATCTCCTTGATGGATTTCCAAGGTCTCACATAACCTCAGAGCCCACGCAGGTGATGCTAGAGGGCAGGCTGTGGTGATCTTGCCCTTTTCTGACCAGCCTGGTCAGCATCACTCTCAAATCCTGTATCCACACTAACCATGCCTGGCTACTTTCCCTGAACTTTTGCTAGAGCCTGGCAGCTTCCTCAATAAACTTGTGCATGCATGCTAAGTCACTTCAAGTCCAACTCTTTGTGACCCTATGGGCCATAGCCTGCCAGGCTCTTTTGTCCACGGGGATTCTCCAGGCAAGAATATGGGAGTGGGAGGCTGGGCCCTCCTCCAGGGAATCTTCCCGATCCAGGGATCACACTCAAGTCTCTTACATCTCCTGCACTGGCAGGTGAGTCCTTTACCACCAGCACCACCTGGGAAGCCCCACAATAAGGTCAGTGGGAGTATATTCTCTTATTGAATGTTTCTTGAGCTGGGGGCTCCCTCTGATTGGGCTTGCTGTTGCTGCGCTTTTGCTTTGCTTTGTGCTAGGTTATGGCTAGACTGCACCAGGCATTTTTTTTGTTTTACTGCCAATCAACCCCCGCGAGGTCCTCCTTGTCCCTCTCCTCGCCCTCCCAGGGACTCCACCAGCCCCTCCCCTCCCAGGCGCCCCGTCTGCTCCAGCAGAGGCCTAAGGAAATGCTTCTATTGGCAAGGTGGGTGCCGCCCACTCTCCAGGAATAGGAGTCAGGCCAAGACAGCCTCCAGGGGAGGGCTGTTGGAGGTGATGGGAGGCCTCAGGTGGAGCTCACCATCTACTGGTCCCCCAGAAATAAGCAAAAGATGATGTGACGGCTCTGATCGGCACTGGAGCCAAATGGGTCCTAGCAAGTGGCGACCGTCAGAGGTTTTCTGACCCCTCAGCCATCAGTGACATCCTCCATCCAACGATCACCATATTTTGGCTGATTTAAGTTCTGGTAGTAAAATCCCTTCAACTTATTCCTTGGCACTTATTTCACCTAACCTTTGGTTTCAAAGGCACTTGAACCATACATCCAACTTACAAGAAATACCCATACATCGGTCAGTGATGGCTTAATCTATAAAGTGAAATTGGACCACTTCTGGGCGTTTTCATTTCTTGACTCTTTTCATCCCCTTTCATCCATTTGTTTACTGTCCACCCCTCTGTCACAAACATTTTTATTACTTTCAAGTAATCTCTAATGGTGATTCTAAAAACCATAGCTTTAAAAAAATCAGGTTTCTCTCTCAAATGGGGCTAGAGGCAACAAAATCCTCCTTCCTCTCCCTCCTTTCTCCAAGCCCCCCGACCCCAATTCCACTCCTTCTAAGGGCTTCCTCGACTGACAAGCCAGCCAAGTCTCTATATGCAATTCTCCCAGGGGCAAACACCATGTTTCTCCAGATCAATGCCAGCCCTAACCCCACACTGCATCTTTTTAGAGCCTTTGCCACTACTTCTGGCCCTAGGAGACAGGCCTAGAAAAATCTTTCCTGGCATAAGAGACTCTTAACCTGAAAATATGTAACCTTAACAGAATAATTTAAAGTCCTTTACGGAAGATCCAAGTGTCGCTCCCCACCTTAGAGAAGTGTATTGTGTCTGTTTTATGGACAAAATAAGTCTTACTTCTCAAGACCAGGAACAGACATATACAAGCTTGGTGGATCCAGAAGGGGCTTGGAAAGAAAAATGAACTTGCTTCCACCAAAGGCCCTCCTATGCTCCATCAAGAAGGGAGCAATAGCTAGAGAGAACCTGGGAAAGAAATCGCGTATAAAATAACTGGAAGAAAGCTGTTCTGGGCTCAATCATTCTTAAGCTATAGAGAAGAAAGGCCAAAGGGCTCGGGTTCATAAAACTGCCAGACCGCAAAGTTGAGATTAGAATTGACAGCCCGTGTTCCTAATCCATAGTTTATACCCCCTGCTTTTTCTCCTTTCTGCTCTTTACCCTCCATTTTCAGCATGTCTCTGGCAAAATCAAAAAGAAACCTAGCACCAATCAATATGTAAGGGCCTGACCTTCTGCCCACCATTCATCACTTTTGATTCTTTCACAACTGTTTCTTCAATTCTTGAACACTGTTCAACATCTATAAATACGACTTGATCTAGACTACTCTGATTTCTATAATAAACCTCTATTGTCATTCCCTTCTAAATCAAATATTCCTCAGACCAGATACTGATGGTTTGCCCCTTCTTTAATATCATTAAACACTCTGAATCTCTTTTTCTTTTTTTTTTTTGATAAACAAAGGACACAGTCAAAAAAGCTATTTGTCTTAAGTCTTCAATTTTAGGAATATCTGAGATTACACGTGCTCACACTGCCTTGTTACTATAATATTATTAAGAAGTCTTCTTAATAAACATAATAAAAGAGAGAGAATGTTATATAAATGTCTGTGTTCATGTGGGAGGTGCATGTAGATATTACAGACACATACATACACAAAAGCATGCTGTGAAAAAAACATACTTTACAAGATCTGTGGATAAAAATAAGCAATAGTAAAAAGCAAAGAGGATATCATGGCATCATTATTTTCTTACAGTTTTTACCACTCAGGACACCAAAAATAAGGGGCTTCCCTGGTGGCTCAGTGGTAAAGAATCTGCTTACTAGTGCAGGAGATGCTGGTAGACGCAGGTTCGATCCCTGGGTCAGGAAGATCCCCTGGAGAAGGAAATGGAAATCCACCCCAGTATTCTTGCCTGGGAAATCCCATGGACAGAGGAGCCTGGCTGCTTACAGTCCATGGGGTCCCCAAAAGTTGGACATGACTTAGCAACTGAACAACAACAACTCCAAAAATAGACTGGATTAAATTATTAAGAGTTTTAAATCCTGCTAATTACTATTTAGTACCATATATTTTTTAAGTACCTGTCTATATAAGAAACTGTTTTAATATACCAAATACACTTTAATTCATAAAGCTACAGCATAAACTCGACCTACCAAAGAAATATTATTCTGAGACTCTGAGATTTCTGATTAAAATTGCAGGTAGTTGAAGCTGTAGGTGCTTTGAGACTCTTGCAAAGTAACTACGCAAGTGGAAAGAGGACAAGGGGGTGTTTCCAAAACAAAAGAACCCCTGGAAAAGTAACTCTTTAAAAATATATGAAAAGCATTCCAAGTTTATGCACAGACAATGGAATGCTGATTTGGAAAATATAAGTGTGAGAAAGGACAATGGCAGATCAAAACTCATTAAAATTAAATTAGCTCATTGTGTATCCTTAGCTAAAAGGAAAATGATTCTTTTATAAAACCATGTATATTCCTTTTCCCCACTTTACATGCAGTAGTCCAGCAAGACACTTCTATACTTCTCAAGTATATTAATGTCTGCTCCTATGTTGGTGCATTCTTTAGGGAAAACACACACACACACACACCAAGGTATCCATCCAGCCATCCAGAACATATGAAAAACTTTGAACCTTTGACCATCAGCCACTAGGCTGAAACAAAAGGCAGGCAATACTGTCATCATGGTCTCAGTGGGGGTTTTATGTGGAATTCTAATTAACCAACTCTCATTTTCTTTTCAGATATTAAAAAAAAAAAAATCTGACTAACGTTCCTAAGGAATTTGGAAGGAAAATATGAATTTATATGTGGCATACATTAGAAGGGCCTCCCTGCAGAATTTTCTGAAGATGATATGAGCATCTGTTTAAAACATTTCCTTAAGTCCTAAAATTGAAATGCCACTCATCAGAAATCAAACCCCCTGGAAGATATCGACTTACCAAACAGAAAAGGGTAGAATTTCAATGTCTTGGGGTGGATCAGAATAAATCCTAAATGATAATTTTTTGAAGCACAGATTTCCTTTGTAAGTCTCTACTTCGTGGCTATCCCCTCATGAACTGCAAGCTCCAGGAAGGACCTGGTGGTGTTGGTTTCGTTGTCTCTCTTTCCCAAGAGTTACTGGGGTGGCTAGTACTCAGGAGGGAGCCAGTGTATATTTGTGAAGTTTCTCCTGGTAACTTCTTTCTAGACACAGCAAGAAATGGAGGAAATAAACAAGATGAGCAAATCTCAACAGAGGACTAGGAGGCCTGAGAGAGCAGCAGTAAAGAAAAAGTAGAGAAGCAAGTCTTCGTTCCTCTGTTACTGCTCCTTAGCTTTGCCTTTCTCCTTTTTCAAGAAAACAAAAACAAAACCAAAAATTAAAGAAAAAAAAAGACCCTCATGATAATAAAGGTAGTAAGAGTGGCTTAAGTTGAGAGAAGGCACAGATCCATTTCCCAGGTTTCCTTTGATCTTTAACAAAGTATCATATTTGCGTGATTTGGCTTAGGTGTCAACAATCTGCTGGGGAATCTGTGGATTTTGGAAAAATTCATAAGCAATCAAACACAGTGATGAATATCAGAATGCAGTGTTTATCACAGTTGTTTGTCAGGACCCATGCTTTAAAAACTATAACATCTGCTTAAAAATTTGAAGCCTGTACAGATGTCCACCCATAGGATAAGAAGGTAAATGTAAAACCCAGCATAGCCTATACGATGTTTCAATCTTAGGCACCTGTTCATTTGGAAAACATCTGTGGCAATCAACACGGGTAAAACACAGAAGCCCCAAAGCCTCCCAGAAAGGCTGGTGCCTGTTCCTGCCTGTGAATTATTCTGAGCCAGGATCTTGATGTTAACATGCTTTCTCCAGTTTTGGTAATTACTAGGCTGCGTAAAGCCTGTTTTCACATGGGAACACAATTACCATAGGTAATTGCATATAAGCAAATATCTACCCTTCCATTGGATAGTCACAGCATCATCCATGTTCCCAACATCAAATTCTCTTTGCTGGGATACACTTGACATGTCATCGTTGATGTAATTAGCATGCCTAGGGCTTTTTAAAAAATGTATAAATGCATCAAATTTTCACTAGAGACTTTTGTTCTTGTCAAAGTCTCCACCATAACAACCTGTGAATTACAATGGAAGGTAATTGGAACACAGTGTTCAATAGGAAAATGTTGAAATACGGAGCTATGTCTCTACAGCATTAACTAGGGAGACGGATGCAGATTTCCAAGCTCTCGTGCATTTCCTGAGTTTCTGTTCACACTGTAACTAANGGACCTGGTGGTGTTGGTTTCGTTGTCTCTCTTTCCCAAGAGTTACTGGGGTGGCTAGTACTCAGGAGGGAGCCAGTGTATATTTGTGAAGTTTCTCCTGGTAACTTCTTTCTAGACACAGCAAGAAATGGAGGAAATAAACAAGATGAGCAAATCTCAACAGAGGACTAGGAGGCCTGAGAGAGCAGCAGTAAAGAAAAAGTAGAGAAGCAAGTCTTCGTTCCTCTGTTACTGCTCCTTAGCTTTGCCTTTCTCCTTTTTCAAGAAAACAAAAACAAAACCAAAAATTAAAGAAAAAAAAAGACCCTCATGATAATAAAGGTAGTAAGAGTGGCTTAAGTTGAGAGAAGGCACAGATCCATTTCCCAGGTTTCCTTTGATCTTTAACAAAGTATCATATTTGCGTGATTTGGCTTAGGTGTCAACAATCTGCTGGGGAATCTGTGGATTTTGGAAAAATTCATAAGCAATCAAACACAGTGATGAATATCAGAATGCAGTGTTTATCACAGTTGTTTGTCAGGACCCATGCTTTAAAAACTATAACATCTGCTTAAAAATTTGAAGCCTGTACAGATGTCCACCCATAGGATAAGAAGGTAAATGTAAAACCCAGCATAGCCTATACGATGTTTCAATCTTAGGCACCTGTTCATTTGGAAAACATCTGTGGCAATCAACACGGGTAAAACACAGAAGCCCCAAAGCCTCCCAGAAAGGCTGGTGCCTGTTCCTGCCTGTGAATTATTCTGAGCCAGGATCTTGATGTTAACATGCTTTCTCCAGTTTTGGTAATTACTAGGCTGCGTAAAGCCTGTTTTCACATGGGAACACAATTACCATAGGTAATTGCATATAAGCAAATATCTACCCTTCCATTGGATAGTCACAGCATCATCCATGTTCCCAACATCAAATTCTCTTTGCTGGGATACACTTGACATGTCATCGTTGATGTAATTAGCATGCCTAGGGCTTTTTAAAAAATGTATAAATGCATCAAATTTTCACTAGAGACTTTTGTTCTTGTCAAAGTCTCCACCATAACAACCTGTGAATTACAATGGAAGGTAATTGGAACACAGTGTTCAATAGGAAAATGTTGAAATACGGAGCTATGTCTCTACAGCATTAACTAGGGAGACGGATGCAGATTTCCAAGCTCTCGTGCATTTCCTGAGTTTCTGTTCACACTGTAACTAAGTTCAAGTGCATGAGCCTGAACTCATCACAGTGCAATGATGGCACAAACACATAAAAAGCAAGGAGCGTTCCACATAATTCAGACAAAGCCATTCAAAGCACAATACAGGATTCAGAGGATTTCAATGCTCACTCGTCTGCAATGAAAGCAGAAAGAGCAATGTCGATGTCATTTATTTATTTGCATCAGGATCCAAACATTGCAAATGCACCTCCCCAAATACAATGATACAACAGGATCATTTAAAAGCAACTTCAGAACTCCAGGACAAAAAGAAGAAAAATCAAATGAGGTCAGATGTGAAATCAACACAGAGCCACATCGTGAAGTCTAACTATGGCCTGAGCTTGGCAGTACACAAAGGCAATGCAGGATACCCTTGTCCAGAAGCACAGCAATTTCTGGTAAGCAGGTGGATGGCTACCAAATTAATTCTATCTGCTTTAGAAAGGCACCTTGCAATTTATATTCTCCATTGGATTTACTTCCCCAGTAAAAGGAGACTAGTGTTATTCAAATTTTGGATTACCTAATAATATGTTATAAAACCAAGTTTTGAGTTGTGACCAACAACTGTTTTTAGAACACAAATTATTAAAATGGATTACACATCGGACAATTATTGTTTCATGACATTTTTGTTTTAATTAGGCATATATGTGTATGGACAGGGTTGTGAAAGTTTTTCATTTCTTCCTTATTATGGGTTACTGAAAATGTTGAAAGCCCCTGAGCTGGTCTGATTAAATCTCTTCTCCTTTCACCGAGCAACAACAGAAAAACAGTGATGAAAAAATGCACAGAACTGGGATGAGGGAGTGAGGTCTGTGCTTCTGAGTCTTGCTCAGTGAGGAAGGCAGCTCCACCCAGAGGAGGCAGGTTCTCTGGAGGGTTCTGAACGAGGCTTCATAGCTGCAGTGAGTCTCAAAAGACAATTACCTTCAGCTGCTCTCTTGCTATTAGTTTTGGTGAATTTTAATTAGTCATACAAGGAAGAGAAGATAATAGATATTGAAGTTATTTTAAAATCACAAGTCAGTGATAATACTGACACCTCAGAGCGCAGGTCAGGAGAACCTGGAACTGGTTAACTGCTCACCTCCAACCTTCCCAGACACAATCAGCTCCCCCTAAACAATTCTCCACACTTCCACTGGGACCCTGAAAACATCCTTTTATGTGCATGCATCTCCCTCACTAGATTGAGAACCTTCAAAGACAGGCACTGCGCTTTTCCAGCAGCAGTCACACTGCCTGGCACTTTGTAAGCACTCAAAGCATATTTGTTGCGGGCATGAAGGTTTGAATGACCCATCAGATAGTCATGGTCACGCCTATATTTGTTTTCAGAATGAAAAGTCCCTGGGGATGGGTGACAGGAAGGGATAGTTAGGGAGCTTGGAGTTGACACGTACGTGTTGCTGTATTTAAAACGGATAACCAACAAGGATGACCTAAATCAAATCCCTTATGATTATACAGTGGAAATGACTAATAGATTCAAGGGATTAGGTCTGATAGAGTGCCTGAAGAACTATGGATGGAGGTTCGCGACATGGTAGAGAAGGCAGGGATCAAGACCATCCCCAAGAAAAAGAAATGCAAAAAGGCAAAATGGTTGTCTGAGGAGACCTTACAAATAGCTGAAAAAGAAGAGAAGCTAAAGACAAAGGAGAAAAGGAAAGATATACCTATTTGAATGCAGCGTTCCAAAGAATAGGATAGAGAGAGAAGAAAACCTTCCTCAGTGATCAATGCAAAAAAAAAAAAATAGAGGAAAACAATAGAATGGGAAAGACTAGAGATCTCTTCAAGAAAATTAAAGATGCCAAGGGAACATTTTATGCAAAGATGGGCTCAATAAAGGACTGAAATGGTATGGACCTAACTGAAGAAGATATTAAGAGGTGGCAAGAATACAGAGAAGAACTATACAAAAAGAGATTGTCATTACCCAGAAAACCATGATGGTGTGATCACTCACCTAGAGCCAGACATCCTGGAATGCCAAGTCAAGTGGGCCTTAGGAAACATCACTATGAACAAAGCTAGTGGAGGTCATGGAATTCCAGTTGAACTATTTCAAATCCTAAAAGATAACGCTGTGAAAGTGCTGCACTCAATATGCCAGCAAATTTGGAAAACTCAGCAGTGGCCACAGGAATGGAAAAGGTCAGTTTTCATTCCAATTCCAAAGAAAGGCAATGCCAAAGAATGCTCAAACTACCCCACAATTGCACTCATCTCACATGCTAGTAAAGCAATGCTCAAAATTCTCCAAGCCACTCCACAGCAATACGTGAACCGTGAATCCCCAGATGTTCAAGCTGGTTTTAGAAAGGGCAGAGGAACCAGAGATCAAACTGCCAACATCCGCTGGATCATGGGAAAAGCAAGAGAGTTCCAGAAAAACATCTATTTCTGCTTTATTGACTATGCCAAAGCCTTTGACTGTGTGGATCACAAT
>SJYX01010441.1:8569-55093 GCA_006410675.1 Oreotragus oreotragus | reverse complement strand
TATTCCCATCTCTTTCAGAATTTTCCCCAGTTTATTGTGATCCACATCCAAAGGCTTTGGCATTGTCAATAAAGCAGAAATAGATGTTTTTCCGGAACTCTCTTGCTTTTTCCATGATCCAGCGGATGTTGGCAATTTGATCTTTGGTTCCTCTGCCTTTTCTAAAACCAGCCTGAACATCAGCCTAGGCAGCATATTAAAAAGCAGAGACATTACTTTGCCAACAAAGGTCTGTCTAGTCAAAGCTATGGTTTTTCTAGTAGTCATGTATGGATATGAGAGTTGGACTAAAAAGAAAGCTAAGCACCAAAGAATCGATGCTTTTGAATTGTGGTCTGGGAGAAGACTCTTGAGAGTCCCTTGGAATGCAAGGAGATCCAACCAGTCCATCCTAAAGGAAGTCAGTTGTGGATATTCATTGGAAGGACTGATGCTGAAGGTGAACTCCAATACTTTGGCCACCTGATGCCAAGAACCAACTCATTTGANTAAGCACCAAAGAATCGATGCTTTTGAATTGTGGTCTGGGAGAAGACTCTTGAGAGTCCCTTGGAATGCAAGGAGATCCAACCAGTCCATCCTAAAGGAAGTCAGTTGTGGATATTCATTGGAAGGACTGATGCTGAAGGTGAACTCCAATACTTTGGCCACCTGATGCCAAGAACCAACTCATTTGAAAAGACCCTGATACTGGGAAAGATTGAAAGCAGGAGGAGAAGGGGACGACAAAGGATGAGATGGTTGGATGGCATCACCGACTCAATGGACATGAGTTTGAGCAAGCTCCAGGAGCTGGTGATGGACAGGGAATCCTGGCGTGCTGCAGTCCATGGGGTCGCAAGGAGTCGGACACTCCAAAGCAACTGATCTGAACTGAACCAACAAGGATGTACTATTAAGCATAGGGAACTCTGATCAATATTGCATAACCTAAGTGGGAGACAAATTTGAAAAAGAACATTTACATATATATGTATAACTGAATCACTTTTCTGTACACCTTAAACTAACACAAAGTTGTTCATTAATGATATGCTGCTAAGTTGGTGCTAAGTTGCTTCAGTCATGTCTGACACTGTGCGATCCCATAGACGGCAGCCCACCAGGCTCCGCCGTCCCTGGGATTCTCCAGGCAAGAACACTGGAGTGGGTTGCCATTCCTTTTCCAATGCATGAAAGTGAAAAGTGAAAGTGAAGTCACTCAGTCATGTCGGACTCTTCGAGACCCCATGGACTGCAGCCTACAGGGTCCTCCGTCCATGGGATTTTCCAGGCAAGAGTACTGGAGTGGGGTGCCATTGCCTTCTCCGCATTAATGATATACTCCAAGATAAAATAAAAAGTGTTTTTTAAAAGATGAGAAATCCCTGATATTCTAAGATTCTGTAATACAGAATTGAAAGAGAAAGGGAGCTTTCATATTCATTTCATCTCTCCTAATTTTTAAAATTTATTATTTACACTAACCAAGGATGGCAGATGAGTTTCAAGTCACATGCTAACATTTGGGGACTTGCAGCAGCTCCCTGGACTGCCAAGAGAGAAAGGATTCCAAGGTTGGTTGGCCCAGGACCAAGCTGGAGGAAGTGAAATGACAACTGCCTCCGTGCCACATATTTGCCATTTCCAAAGACCTACTCAGAAGACCGAAGTATTCATCTGTAACAGGTACTGAAAACTGGTTTTGTTTAAAGTAGCACTCCTAATCTTCCAAGTTCCTCCCAGGAAACAGTTGGTTAAAAGGAGCTTGGGCATAAGCCAGGTGGCACAGTGGTAAAGAATCCGTCTGCCAATCAAGGAGACACAGGAGACTCAAATTCGATCCATAGGTCAGGAAGATCCCCTCGAGGAGGACACGGCAACCGTCTCCCATATTCTTGCCTGGAGAATCCCACAGACAGAAGAGCCTGGCGGGCCTCAGTCCACAGGGGTCACAAAGAGTTGGGCACGACAGCATGTGCACGCACGCAATGGTAAAGTCGTGATTGCGTCACTCCGGTTTCAGTATTGACCCTAATAGATGGTACAAACCCAAGGCGGGAGAGATGAGTGCAGAATTTGTTAAACACACAATCTCTTCTCCTTGGCATGGGATGGTGGAACAGAAAGAGCAGTCATATATAACCCCTGAAACAGAAATTTCATAACTGCTACTTAACAGCACCTTTTAAAAATGAAATGAGCAGCTGGGATAGTTTATAAGAGACTTGGCAAAACTTTTCAGTGTTTGTTATTCCTTGATGGGCAGCCACCCCTCTATCTCTTCCACGATCTACAGGGTTGAAACTGGGTAACAGGCGGTCTTAAATGCTCCACAAGATATACATTTCAAAGAGGGTCTTTTGTTTCGCTTCATTTTTCTTAGATCCATGTTTATATCCAAGATCTCTGTGAAGTAGAAAGCAATGCACTCTAGAGGAAATTGTTTGCAAACCAAAGAGAGAATTCAAAATTACGGGTCAGAGGCATTTGCTTGCAGTTATAATGAAAATTCATGGTTAGATTTCAGAACACTGCTTGATCATTAAAGCACCGTTTGTGGTGTGTTAGCTGAGAATGGACTCTTCATCTCATGCATACCTCCAAGAAGTTTTGAACAAAGGTAAGTTGGCAACATTGGAAGGAGTCCTGCTAATGTCCTCCAGGGTGCAGAGAAGCTTCCAGATAGAAAACCGGCAACAGAAGAAGCCCCACCATCCCACCAGGGGACCCAGCTATGTTCGGGAGAACACTGCTTCAGAGCATTATCATTCCCAAGAAACACATTAAAGCCCACGCGATGGGAAGAATCCTGCTCTGCAGAGAGGGGACTTTGTACAGAAAATTTAATGAAATCTTAAAAAAAAAGAGTTGCAAATCCCGTTTGGGGTTTCACTTAGTCCTACAAGAACTGTCTACCTGTCTGCATCCTCAGATGGCAAGGCCTGTGTAAAAGCACCACACAGGTAGCAAACTGGAGCTGATGGAAGGTAACTGGTTCTGGGAAGGAGGTGATGGATAAATAAAATATCTGGGTAGAGCCCTTCAGATAAACACAGGTAGGGTGGACAGGAAGAGCTGGTAACAAGGCAAACATACTAGAGTCAAAAGGACAGAAAGAAGGAGAAGAGATTATAAGGTCAGAGGCAAAATCAGAAGCGAGACTGGCAATCCAGAAGGAAAAAAAATTGCATTGAAACAGGCGCTGCTGGAAAACGGCATTATTTTAAAACTACTAAAACATCTGTAAACTGAGAGCCCAAACTAAAGTGACAAACAGCAACCACAAAATGAAATTTAAAGGACCAGAGTAAATAGATTAAAAACAGGGAAAAAAGAAAGTGTTCATAATTAAAAATCAAATAATCGCTCAGAGTTGGGGTCTTCAGACTTTTCTGGAAAAGGTCCGGTAGTAAGTATGTTAAGCTTTGCAGGCCACACCGTTTCTGTCACAGCTATTCATCTCTGTTGTAAAAGATTATATATATAATGTATTTTTTCTTTTTTTTTTAATTGGAGGCTAATATACTTTACAATATTGTATTGGTTTTGCCATACATTGACATGAATCCGCCACAGATGTACATGCGTTCCCCATCCTGAACCCCGCTCCTGCCTGTATATTAACACTCACAAAGTGTTTAGAACACAGCCTGGCCACACTAATTGGCAGTTATTATCAGCAACATCAAGAAACACCCCAATTAAGTTATGGAACTTCAAAGATAAAGAGAAAAAAAATTCATTCAGGTATTGAAGCAGAAGAAGTTACCCAGAGTGGGGGAAATCAGGCTATCTTCATTCTTTTTCTCAGTAATATTTAATTCTAGAAGTCGACAGAACAGAGTCTGTAGCATAGGAAGAAGAAACGTGCATAACCAAGAGCAGTACGCCCAGCCAAGCCACTCAGGCATGAAAGCTATGGGCAGTATTCTCGAATATGAAAGAACTCTGAGAAGGAGGAACTTATAATCCTTTTGCTAAAAAATAAAGTAAATAAAAATTTTAAAACTAAATGACAATAAAATCCAACCAACCAAGTGATAAATTAAAAAGCAAACTCAGTAATGGAAAAGTCATGGTAAAAGAACTAGCTGAGCATTGCTTCCATTTAAATAGGAAACTCAAAATGATTAAGAGAGGGAATCATGTTTGCGGAACAAAATGTCACGCTGCAACGCTGACAAAGAAAAGCAACTTGAAACAAAAATCAGGAGGTAGAGGGAGGGATGGAAAAGTGAAAACAAGAAGAATCCTTATCACTGCATCTTTCCCCTAACAAATACTATTTAAAGTTGAAATCTGTAATTGAAGATTATGATTCCAATTTTACAAAAGCTTTCCTACCATTAGTGGGGTGACATCAGACTTATTATTTCTTAATGATTAGGAACACTGGCAATTCCTTAAGTTTCACTTTAACTTCTCTTTCTTCTAAAATGAAAATACATTTAAATAAAATCATGTGCAGCATTTTATGCAGAGGAAGATTGCATTATTTAAAAAAAAAATTTGTTTATCCATTCACCTATTTGTCTACATTGTATATGTCCAGAAAAAAGATGTACAGAATGATATTCACCAAATTACTTTTAGGTGGTTCAATTTAGGGTGATTCTTGATTTCCTCTTTGTATTTTATTCAGTAATATTTTTTAACAAGCAATATGTAGAACTCCTGGGTGCCCATCAAAATGTTTTCATATTTCCTGTCTGTAGCCACACCTAAATCACGTTTGCCAAACTCTCTTGCAGCTAAGTGTAACCATGTACCTAAGTTCTCTTAGACAGACATTTGACTTTTTTTGCCTATAGTAAACATAAGCATGCATTATTTTATTCAAAAAACAAATAATAAGCTCAGAATCTAAAAATACAATTAAACTAATCTAATAATAAATAAAATCCAGATGAGACTCCCAGCACAGAGTCACAGATTCCAGTTAGCCTGGCAGCAGTGTGAGAACAAACGTGGGAGCTGCGTCATGAGGGACGTTTAGGGGCAGACACTTTCCCCTGGAGACCTGTGTTCGTGGCACTTAGTGGCCTCATGGATGTTCTGAACTGAATTCATCTTTGAGACTTGTTTTGTTTCCTTTTTTTAAGGAAGTAGTCTGGGTTTATAGTGTTTCAGATTATGTGAGACTGTGTTTCCTCTAAATTCAGAAGATCACTGGTTTCTAGTACGATGATGCTTGCTACTCACTCAGATATTTCGCTTGGTTCTATGTAAGCAGTTGGATCCAGACAAACCTATGTTCTCTAAACAATGTGTCGCAATATTTTGAAAATTAATTTTGATGTAGATCCTTTTTGCATGGATTAACATTGGAGAAGGAAATGGCGACCCACTCCAGTGTTCTTGCTTGGAGAATCCCAGGGATGGGGGAGCCTGGTGGGCTGCCGTCTATGGCGTCGTACAGAGTCGGACACGACTGAAGCGACTTAGCAGCAGCAGCAGCAGCAATGTCCAATTTGCAGGGCAGCAGTGGAGACGCAGACATAGATAACAGGCCTGTGGACAAGAGCAGGGGAACAGGGAGCAAAGAGAGGCTGAGATGGACGGAGAGAGTAGCGGGTAGCATGGATGCGTATATATCATGGGTGTGCTAAGTCACTGCAGTCATGTCTGACTCTTCGTGACTCTGCAGACTGTAGGCCACCAGGCTCCTCTGTCCATGGGCTTCTCCAGGCAAGAATACTGGAGTGAATTGCCATGCCCTCCTCCGGGGATCTTCCCTACCCAGGGACTGAACCCAGGTCTCTTATGTCTCCTGCACTGCCAGGCAGGTTCTTCACCACTGGTGCCACCTGGGAAGCCCAAGCATATCCACCACCATACGTAAAATAGGCAACCAATGGAAATTTGCTGTATCACTCAGGGAGCTCACACTGGGGCTCTGTAACAACGTAGAGAGGTGGGAAAGGGTGGCAGGTGGGAGGGAGGTTTAAGAGGGAGGAGACATCTGTACAACTACGGCAAATTCATGTTGATGTACAGCAGAAATCAAACCAATATTGTAAAGCAATTATTCTTCAATTAAAAAAAGAAGAAAAAGAACTCCTATGTCCAGGACATAATCTGAGAAACATCACCAATATACCATCCATTGTGTCTTTGACATGTAATAAAAAACTACAACTCCATGTCAGTGTTCATGGCTGTTGAAAGCCAGTGAAATTGTTTAAATCATTTGGATATTAGTCCTGGAATCAAAGTACTTATAGAAAAATAAACAAAAATTGGAAAGGGCCTCAAGAGGCCATTTGGTCTAGGTTCTTCCAAGTAAGGTATCAAATATCTTTTGTAAACTTTTTAATTAAGCTGCAAGATGACAGCTTTCCAGCTTTTATTTATCACCAGACATTAATGGGTTTCAAAGAATCACTGAGGAGTAGAACGTGGGAGGTTAAAATAAAAACTCTCATTTAGTTTTCTTCACACATCTGCCCCTGAACAATCTTTTTTGAACTCAAAAAAATTTTTTTTTAATTTTATGAAAGAACGAGTTGGACTATGAAAAGCATGAGAATCCTGAATGTCTGGCTCATTTCCTCTCAAGAAATAAAAATCTTTCAACTACATGTTTATAAGTTACAAGCCAGACACAAATACTAATTTCTCAGTCCAGAGATATCCAATTTCCATTACAATGCATTTAAATCTCTGCAAACTAGATTGTTTTTGGAAACCATGCCAATTTAAGATGTCTGAAACAATGTCGCCTAATTCTTTTCCGAAGTTAGCTTTCTACCAATTAGCTATTATTTCTAGGGAGTACTTAACCCCCTCAAAGATAACCATTCCACTCCCTTTATTCCTGACTATCTTATTAATTTTGACATTTTTCCTTTTATACATTAAGGTAGCAATAGCAGCATAATCAAATTCATCAAGTAGGGAAAGATATTTCCAACTTGAAATCTAATTAATTTTTCATGTTCATTATCTTTTAAGAATGTTTCTTGCAAAAGGACATTATCTGCTCCTCTTTTCATGATAATTGATGCAGTTCTTCCATTACCTTCTTATTTTTTCTAGTAGGTGAGGAAAGACCTTTGATACTTATACTTACAATCTTGACAATAACTTTTTAAAGGATAGGTATTAAATATGGCATTCAAGATGCATAATGTTTTACAAAAATCAGATTCATTAGAATAAGAAACTCATTAAGGTATAAATCTAAAGACTTTACAGAAGTACACCATCACTTTTTGAAGCACTGAATTAATATGAAACATGTTGACATCCATTACCCTTGCATTTTTAAGAACTCACATAAGCAAGAAAATTATTTTAGTGAAAATATAACAAACAATACACTGAATATTTCTAAACACTGGCTCCCACTTAATAAGCTAATTTAAAGGAAAAATAAATGTTAGAAGAAAAGGTGTGAGTGTGTGTATCTGTGTTTTAGCTAGGAAAAGGGATAGTCTGAACAGTCAAAGCTACTTCATGTACTAAAAGAAATTGTAAAGTAAAATAAAATTTAAAAAAACTAGCAGTACATTAAAAAGAAATACATAGTAAACAAATACAAGTCTTCCTTGACCTACAATATGGTTCTTCTTTTTTTACACCAAGACATGTCCAACTCTTTGTGACCCCGTGGACCGTAGCCCACCAGGCTCCTTTGTCCATGGGATTCTCCAGGCAAGAACAGTGGAGTGGGTTGCCATTTCTTTCTCCAGGGGATCTTCCTGACCCAGGGATCAAACCCAGGTCTCCTGCCTTTTAAGCAGGTTCTTTACCATCTGAGCCACCAGGGAAGCCTCGTCTCAATAATCCATACTAAACTGAAATAATCTTTAACTGAAAATGCACTGAATACTTCTAATCTCCCAAACATCATAGCCTTGCCTTCTGAACATGCTCAGAACACTTACATTAGCCTACAGTTGGCAAAAAACCATCTAACACCAAGTTTATGTTGTAAGAAAGTGGTGAATGTCTCACATACTTTCTTGAATGCTGCACTAAAACCGGGAAACAGAATTGGTTGTACGGGTGCAGAATGGTGGTCATTGTGTCAGCTGTCTACCCTCAAGATTGTGTGGCTGAGCAGGAGAGGCTACCACTGCCCAGCACCATGAATAAGCTTCAGATCACTTACCACTGCACTGGGGAAGGATCAACATTCAAAGTACGGTTTCTGCTGAACGCACATCATTTTCATACTGTCAGAAGGTCGAAAAATTGTAAGTTGGACAGGCCCTGTCTGTATTCTATATAACATTTTAACAATTTTTAATGGAATAAAAAAGTAGAAGTGAGAGAAAGTTTGCTATCTGATACTGGAAGACAATTCTTTATAATATACATACCTACTAGCATGTCTGCTAAAGATATGTCTGAGACCATTAGAGAGTCCCACATTCCTCCTCAGGTGATTTATTCTGATGGGCCAGAAAGCTTCAGGTCACTAATAGTGAGAAGACTGTCATACGTTTTCAATGAAAAGGAAAAAGGCCTTTGGTGATTTCCCTGGAGGTCCACAGGTTAAACGGGGAAGGCAATGGCACCCCACCCCAGTACTCTTGCCTGGAAAATCCAATGGACGGAGTAGCCTGGTGGGCTGCAGTCCATGGGGTCGCTAACAGTCGGACAGACTGAGCGACTTCACTTTCACTTTTCTCTTTCATGCTTTGGAGAAGGAAGTGGCAACCCACTCCAGTATTCTTGCCTGGAGAATCCCAGGGATGGGGGAGCCTGGTGGGCTGCCGTCTATGGGGTCACACAGAGTTGGACACGACTGAAGTGACTTAGTAGCAGCAGCAGCCACAGGTAAAAACTTCGCCTTCTAATGCAGGAGATGCTGGTTCAATCCCTGGTCAGGGAGCTAAGTAAGATTCAAAGACTCAAAATCCAAAACAGTAAACAGAAATAATATTGTAATAAATTCAGTAAAGACTTCAAAAATGGGCCACATCAAAAAAAAAAAAAAAAACAATATATATCTTTTTAAAAAAAATGAAAGAAAAGAGACTTTTCTATATCCAGAGAGAAAGGAGTAAAGTAGGGGTAAGTCAGCTGAAATGCAGAGAATTCCAACTATGGGGTCAGCAGAGCCCTTAAACACTGCCTGGACTAGAGAAAAGAGGGGGGTGGGGTGGGGGAAGCGAGAACATCCACCAGCAGAAGAATCTGCTTTTCAAACCAACCTGAATTCATCACAGCGACTTTCCATTTCGGGGTACTGAATACAGTGAGTCCCAGAGAAATGATTGGTCTAAGTCAATCCAGACTGCCTCACGAGTCAGAAATGAAGAGAAGGGCCAGATGGAAGCTTGGTAAGATGGACTAAAGCCCAGACTCCAGTTTTCTTCGCTTCTCATGTTCAGTCTTCTTTAATTAACGGTGATATTGTTGATGCTAACCCTTTCCTTCCTTCAGCAGAAATCATTGCTGTGAGTTGTCTCCTCAGTGCTGGAAATACACTCACTCACTCTTGGGAATCAACAGAACATCCTAGCAAATTGAAGCCACAGTGTTCACCTAATGAGTGGAACTCTTCTCGGTGAAAATCCAGCTACTTCATTAACTAGGATCGAACCATACACTCAGCTTCATTAGGTTCGTGTCTATTCAACTGAAATATCCAGCCCCAAAGACACTGAAATGCAAGTTATATGGGCAGAACATTCATGGAAACATATACCTTCTCTGCTCAGAAATAGATTTAAAATAGGTAAGAGGATATCATAGGGGAAAAAAGATTTCTGCTAACAAGAACAAGGTGAAAAAAATGGCAAAAGGAAATTAGAGAATTTGAAAATTTTACCTGAATTCATCCAAGTCTCACCACTGAAGAAGAACAGGCTGTTGACAACTTTCTAGAGAGTTTACACGGCAAAGCCCCTGCTGGATAATCCCCTGTCCCAGGCCTAAGCATTCATGTCAAAAACAAAAGACTCTCAGCAGGCATAACTACCTTTTGAAACTGATTTAGGACATAATTTAAATGCTTTCTGAAATTACAGGTTTTTTTTTTTTTTTTAATGCATTCATCCTGTCTCTACCTCCTTACCTCTCAATTCTTTTTTCTCTATTGTAGGAAAAAAAAGAAGGTTAGCAAAATTTGAAGAAGGTTAAAAAGTGAGCTGTATTGCCGAGATAAATAAGTTCACGTTCCCCTGGCCATGACTCCCTGGGCTGTACAATTTGAAGAGAGAATAAAATGAGTCTCATCTTTCGCAGATGAGTCTTCAATTGCGCTCTGAATAAACCCAATCATGACACCATCATCTTCTCCATTTAGTCTTCAATTAGATGCTCAGGGTTTAAATGATCACCTTTCTAAAGATGCATACTCTCCCCCTGAAAGGAATACTATTTCCTGTCTATGTTTTGTTGTTACCTTCTTCAGGGGAGCTCATTTCTGTGTCCTCCAGAAGTGGTTCTGCTTGCCTGATCATTATCATCGTTAAGCATTTATGAAGCACTTTCGACTTATTTACTAGAGCTCATGATATCCCTATAAGTTACGTTGGTATAATGGTTTTCTTATAAATGAGAAAATAGAGGTTAAGTAACTTAGCCAAGGTCACACAGATAATTTATATAAAAGACTCCAAGTCCCTGCCTCACTGTTTACTGCATAAGGGAAATCTTAAATGAATAAAAGTTGTCTGTTTCAAAACGTAACACCTCAGCTGATACTAAATATAAGTAACAAGAAAGATGGTGTTTTGTTTGTTTTTCTCTAACCTGTTGGTTGATGGCATTATTTTGGTGGATCTCTGATGCCAGTGCCAGTATCTCTGTATTTCTTTTGGTCTTTCCTTCCTGGTGCAAAGATTACAGCTCCAGCTCCAGCTCCAGGCAGCATGTCTGCATTCAAGGCAGTAGGAAGAGGAGAATGTATTTTTCACCAGCCCAGTCTATCCACAACAGGAAAGCAACAGCTTTCTCAGAAAATCCCCAGTGCAATTTCACTTATAAGACTTTGTCAGGGGAAAGTTGATATAAACATTTAGTGTTCTATTGTCTTTCACTATTGTTTAATTGCTAAGTCATGTCTGACTCTTTGTGACCCCATGGACTGCAACATGCCAGGCCTCCTTGTCCATCATCAATTCCCAGAGTTTGATCAAACTCATGTCCATGGAGTTGGTGATGCCATGCAACCATCTCATCCTCTGTCGTCCCCTTCTCCCGCCTTCAATCTTTCCCAGCATCAGGGTCTTTTCCAATGAGTCAGTTCTTCACATCAGGGGGCCAAAGTTTTGGTGTTTCAACTTCAGCATCAGTCCTTCTGATGAATATTCAGGACTGATTTCCTTTAAGATGGACTAGTTTGATCACCTTGCTGTCCAAGGGACTCTCAAGAGCATTCTCCAACACCACAGTTGAAAGCATCAGTTCTTTGGTGCTCAGCCTCCTTTATGATCCAACTCTCACATCCGTACATGACTACTGAAAAAACCAAAGCTTTGACTATATGGACTTTTGTTGGCAAAGTGATGTCTCTGCTTTTTAATATGCTGTCTAGGTTTGTCATAGCTTTTCTTCCAAGGAGCAGTTGTCTTTTAATTTTGTCTTTCACGAAAGACAATAAAAAGGAAGCACAATTTTGCCAGCCAAATAACAGGATCTGCTACAGTTTGCATAATTTTCTGTTGAAAATTCATTGGTTAAACATCGTTTGGTTCCATTACATGCTAGGATTTGTTAACAGAGCAGTGAGGACCAGTCTCTGTTTAAAAAAATTAAAAACTGGCACAAAAACAGTAAGCCAAGAAAACTTTAACCATGGACTTAATTTGGTAAATGGACACTTTAGCAAAAAATGGTTACTTTACTAAATAAGCAAAAGTTGATTTGGTGGCTTCAGTCTGTGGTCCAGTTTACTGTGTTCTAAGGAAATGGTCTGAAAATTGTTGTGATGAGCATGCATCTTCTGGCAGAATCCATGCCTCTCTGTTTGTGCAACAATCCCCAACAGACCTGTCTCCTTCATTCTGCTGTTTATCTAAATCCTATCACTTAAAGCATTGTTCAGTCACTTGTTTGGCATATTATGGAACTTAGCCTTACTGGGACATTCACCACCTACTATACGGGAGTATTTACTGTCTATGGAGAGTCAGAATGTAATTTTTCTCAAAGTGTGGCCTCTCTTCTGTATTGCATCTATACAGCAAACTATATAGAACAACATCCAACATTATTGAGCCCTCAGTATGAGTCAGCTAAATAATTTACATATGTTATATTACTTAATTCTTACAACAATCCCACAGGGCCAATACTAACATTATCCCCATTTCACAGATGAGATCATTGAGTTTACAGAGATTAAGAATGTTACTCAAAGACACACAGGTAGTAGGTGTTGCAGCTGAGATGCAAATCCAGAAAAGCACTCTTCATCTTCCTGGTTTTGTTTCCCTCCCTCAGCTTTACTGAGATATTATTGACATATAAAATGTGTAAGTTTACAGTGTATGATGTAATGATTGGATACACATTTATACTGCAAAATGATCACGACAATAAGGTTAGATAACACCTCCATCACCTCATATAATTACTATGTGTGTGTGTGTGCATACATGCATGCAAGCGGTGACAACATTTAAGATCTACTTTCTTAACAACTTTTAAGTTTATAATGTATAATTATTGAGTGGAAAAATTTATTCATGAAGTAGGACTCCTGGGTAAGCCAGACCCCAGGAGCTACCACTGACTTTCCAGTAGAAGGCAGGGCAGAAGGCAATGTCTGCTGAATTTTACTACATTGTTCAAATGATAAGAATATTAATTGCTTATGCTAACTGAGTGTGTGTCATGGACCAGATGTTCAGCTAAGCACCTTACCAATATAATTGGATTGGATGTTCACAGAACATTGAAGTAGGTATAAACAATATTTCCATTTTAAAAGTTGAGAAAATTCAGGCCCAGAAAAGTTAAGAAATATGCCCAAGGTCATGGAGATGGTTATTGGAAGAATTTTTAGGGTAGTCTTTCTGAAAACAAAACACACTGTAGAACCAACTATTAAAAAAATAATCTAACTCAAATTAGAAGTAAATAATCTCCACTTGGAATTTTGCTCACTTTCAGCTGCAGATAGGATGTCATTCCATCTCTTTGTTTTTCTGCCTTTTGCACTCACCCACGTACATCTGTGTCTGCAGGGAAAGCATTTCACTGCCTTAATTCCTTAAGTAGAAAACATTGTAATAGTCTATTCTCATTCCTTTCTTTCTTTCAGGCTTATTGTTATAAAGGAACATCCAGATTGTGGGACCAATCTCCTAAATTAATGCTCCAGCCAAAATCTAGAGTCAGCTCTTGACTGTATTTTGTATCCCATCCTCAGAGGGCAAGGAGCCTGGGTTCCGTCAACAAGCAGCCAGTGAGTTTCAGCATCCCCTAGAACTTCTGTATTAAGTCATTCATTGTAAACAATGCCTCTGGACATAGACTGGAGATAACTGAGTGATTGTTTAAGTCTTAGCATCTTGCCAGTNATCCCTATAAGTTACGTTGGTATAATGGTTTTCTTATAAATGAGAAAATAGAGGTTAAGTAACTTAGCCAAGGTCACACAGATAATTTATATAAAAGACTCCAAGTCCCTGCCTCACTGTTTACTGCATAAGGGAAATCTTAAATGAATAAAAGTTGTCTGTTTCAAAACGTAACACCTCAGCTGATACTAAATATAAGTAACAAGAAAGATGGTGTTTTGTTTGTTTTTCTCTAACCTGTTGGTTGATGGCATTATTTTGGTGGATCTCTGATGCCAGTGCCAGTATCTCTGTATTTCTTTTGGTCTTTCCTTCCTGGTGCAAAGATTACAGCTCCAGCTCCAGCTCCAGGCAGCATGTCTGCATTCAAGGCAGTAGGAAGAGGAGAATGTATTTTTCACCAGCCCAGTCTATCCACAACAGGAAAGCAACAGCTTTCTCAGAAAATCCCCAGTGCAATTTCACTTATAAGACTTTGTCAGGGGAAAGTTGATATAAACATTTAGTGTTCTATTGTCTTTCACTATTGTTTAATTGCTAAGTCATGTCTGACTCTTTGTGACCCCATGGACTGCAACATGCCAGGCCTCCTTGTCCATCATCAATTCCCAGAGTTTGATCAAACTCATGTCCATGGAGTTGGTGATGCCATGCAACCATCTCATCCTCTGTCGTCCCCTTCTCCCGCCTTCAATCTTTCCCAGCATCAGGGTCTTTTCCAATGAGTCAGTTCTTCACATCAGGGGGCCAAAGTTTTGGTGTTTCAACTTCAGCATCAGTCCTTCTGATGAATATTCAGGACTGATTTCCTTTAAGATGGACTAGTTTGATCACCTTGCTGTCCAAGGGACTCTCAAGAGCATTCTCCAACACCACAGTTGAAAGCATCAGTTCTTTGGTGCTCAGCCTCCTTTATGATCCAACTCTCACATCCGTACATGACTACTGAAAAAACCAAAGCTTTGACTATATGGACTTTTGTTGGCAAAGTGATGTCTCTGCTTTTTAATATGCTGTCTAGGTTTGTCATAGCTTTTCTTCCAAGGAGCAGTTGTCTTTTAATTTTGTCTTTCACGAAAGACAATAAAAAGGAAGCACAATTTTGCCAGCCAAATAACAGGATCTGCTACAGTTTGCATAATTTTCTGTTGAAAATTCATTGGTTAAACATCGTTTGGTTCCATTACATGCTAGGATTTGTTAACAGAGCAGTGAGGACCAGTCTCTGTTTAAAAAAATTAAAAACTGGCACAAAAACAGTAAGCCAAGAAAACTTTAACCATGGACTTAATTTGGTAAATGGACACTTTAGCAAAAAATGGTTACTTTACTAAATAAGCAAAAGTTGATTTGGTGGCTTCAGTCTGTGGTCCAGTTTACTGTGTTCTAAGGAAATGGTCTGAAAATTGTTGTGATGAGCATGCATCTTCTGGCAGAATCCATGCCTCTCTGTTTGTGCAACAATCCCCAACAGACCTGTCTCCTTCATTCTGCTGTTTATCTAAATCCTATCACTTAAAGCATTGTTCAGTCACTTGTTTGGCATATTATGGAACTTAGCCTTACTGGAACATTCACCACCTACTATACGGGAGTATTTACTGTCTATGGAGAGTCAGAATGTAATTTTTCTCAAAGTGTGGCCTCTCTTCTGTATTGCATCTATACAGCAAACTATATAGAACAACATCCAACATTATTGAGCCCTCAGTATGAGTCAGCTAAATAATTTACATATGTTATATTACTTAATTCTTACAACAATCCCACAGGGCCAATACTAACATTATCCCCATTTCACAGATGAGATCATTGAGTTTACAGAGATTAAGAATGTTACTCAAAGACACACAGGTAGTAGGTGTTGCAGCTGAGATGCAAATCCAGAAAAGCACTCTTCATCTTCCTGGTTTTGTTTCCCTCCCTCAGCTTTACTGAGATATTATTGACATATAAAATGTGTAAGTTTACAGTGTATGATGTAATGATTGGATACACATTTATACTGCAAAATGATCACGACAATAAGGTTAGATAACACCTCCATCACCTCATATAATTACTATGTGTGTGTGTGTGCATACATGCATGCAAGCGGTGACAACATTTAAGATCTACTTTCTTAACAACTTTTAAGTTTATAATGTATAATTATTGAGTGGAAAAATTTATTCATGAAGTAGGACTCCTGGGTAAGCCAGACCCCAGGAGCTACCACTGACTTTCCAGTAGAAGGCAGGGCAGAAGGCAATGTCTGCTGAATTTTACTACATTGTTCAAATGATAAGAATATTAATTGCTTATGCTAACTGAGTGTGTGTCATGGACCAGATGTTCAGCTAAGCACCTTACCAATATAATTGGATTGGATGTTCACAGAACATTGAAGTAGGTATAAACAATATTTCCATTTTAAAAGTTGAGAAAATTCAGGCCCAGAAAAGTTAAGAAATATGCCCAAGGTCATGGAGATGGTTATTGGAAGAATTTTTAGGGTAGTCTTTCTGAAAACAAAACACACTGTAGAACCAACTATTAAAAAAATAATCTAACTCAAATTAGAAGTAAATAATCTCCACTTGGAATTTTGCTCACTTTCAGCTGCAGATAGGATGTCATTCCATCTCTTTGTTTTTCTGCCTTTTGCACTCACCCACGTACATCTGTGTCTGCAGGGAAAGCATTTCACTGCCTTAATTCCTTAAGTAGAAAACATTGTAATAGTCTATTCTCATTCCTTTCTTTCTTTCAGGCTTATTGTTATAAAGGAACATCCAGATTGTGGGACCAATCTCCTAAATTAATGCTCCAGCCAAAATCTAGAGTCAGCTCTTGACCGTATTTTGTATCCCATCCTCAGAGGGCAAGGAGCCTGGGTTCCGTCAACAAGCAGCCAGTGAGTTTCAGCATCCCCTAGAACTTCTGTATTAAGTCATTCATTGTAAACAATGCCTCTGGACATAGACTGGAGATAACTGAGTGATTGTTTAAGTCTTAGCATCTTGCCAGTTTGCACTTTTATAAAAAGATGGCCAGAGTCCTAATGTCCGTTAGGAGCTAGGTGAGTGTAAAGTCGCTCAGTCGTATCTGACTCTGCGACCCCATAGACCCACCAGGCTCCTCTGTCCATGGAATTTTTCAGGCAACAGGACTGGAGTGGGTTGCCATTTCCTTCTCCAAGAGATCTTCCCAGCTCAGGGATCAAACCTGGGTCTCCTGCCTTGTGGGCAGATGCTTTACCATCTGAGCCACCATAATGGCCCACAAAATTTCTTGTCTTGGCTTGAAACCACTTGAGTTAGAAGCTACTAGATTTATCTTTGCTCTTCTAAAATTTAAACTAAACAAAATTGACATTATATCATTTTTGCCATGTAATATGTGGATTATCTTCCAAGCAGAAAATAGGAACAAATTTTAACTTTAAAAGAATTTTAACAAACCTCACCACATGAAACACTCTTGAAGTGGAGAGTTCTCCAAGATTCTGATGAATACTAACCTAATTATTATGGCCATTTAGAATACATCTAAGATTGTATTAAATGGTGAGTGTATTTCCTAATGGATGACTAACCAGTAGCAACCCCGGGCTCCTGTGTTATCTCAAACGCTCACACCATGTTGAGGCCATAATGTGCAGAAGTTCCAGATCTGAGAGGAAAAAGTCAAAGCAGAGGACGTGAGTCCTGAGAGCTGAGCAGCTGGTCCCCAGGCTGCTTTTGTCTTGCATCTTTGCAAAAGTGACTGGAACCATTTTTGGTCCTTCCACTTGGAACTGAATGGTTCTTATATTGACCTTGAGTAGACTGCTTAGCTGCTGGAACTTTCAGCTCCTTATCTGTAAACAGAGGTCATAATGTCTGCTTGCACGGTCAGTTAAGCACTAAACACACTCTGTTTAAAGCACAGAGCCATGGATTATCCCACAGGGATAATGCTCCTCAGGCAATGAAGACCCAACACGGGTACAAACTCCGGCCCCGTTCCAGGTACTCAAATGGAAATCACCGGAGCCATCCCTGACTCTCGCTTCTCCCTCAGTTTCCATGTTTCACTGGACCTGTAAATGCTGTCAAAACAGTCTTCCTGACATATCTAGGCTCATACCAAGATGGGGTAGGTTTTCATATGATGCCAAGGGCTTCCAAGGAAAAGTGTAACATCTACTTCTTTTTTGTTCCCTTTTTCTCATCCTCTAAAAACTCGTGCGTCTCTACAGTCCAAGATCTGCCTCTTCCGTTGATACCCCAGTGCAAAATTTCACTGATTGAGTTGTTGCTGTAAAATAGCCCTTGACAATGCAAGAAACTATAAAGCAACTTCCAAGTTCATTTAAAGCCATAGAAAAAGAACCATCCACAGAGCGCAGACAGCCGTCTCACTCCATCTAGAGCACTGATATAAAGTAGTGGGGGTAACAGGACTATTTTGAAAAGATTATCAATGTATTTTCCCTCCTTGGTAATTGTTTTGGGTTGAATTCATTTGTTGACACCTTAATCCCTAGAATCTCAGAAAGTGAACTTATCTGGAGAGTGGGTCTTTACCGAGGTAATCAAGTTAGAATGAGGTCATTTGGTTGGGCCTCAATCCAATAGGACAGGCATCCCAATAAAAAGAGGAAATTGGGACACAGACACATACAGACAGAAGGTGATATGAAGTTACAGGGAGAAAACGGCCACCTGTAAGCCAAGGAGAGAGGCCTGGGGTAGATTCTCCCTCTCATCCCTCAAAGGGCATCAGCCCAGCCAACATCTCGATTTCAGACTTCTGCCTCTAGAATTGTGTGACCACATATTTCTATTGCTTAAGCCTCTTAGCCTGTGGTACTTCACTCCAGCAGCTCTAGCAAACTACACAGACATCCAGGTTCCTTCCTGACAGCCCTTTCCCCATGCCTCATGTCAGGCTGAAAACAGGGAGAGGACCCCACAAGAGTCTCGGGAATGAATTGAGTTGATGTAGAGAGACAGAGAGAAAGAGAAAGAAAGAAGAGAAGAGAAAACAAGAAAGGAGAAAAGAATCAGGACGGTCTTACATTCTACCATCCCTCACTCCAAACTGAACCTCAGTGGAAGGAGTGCAGTGAAGACTCCCCTTAAAAGTGCTGCTCCCCACATCTCTGGAAACTTGCAAGTCCCCGAGAGAAGTCCTGAGTGGCTCATGAGGCCAGCGCACTACAGTCCCAACGGCACAGGAGTAGAAGTGGAAATGACTAGGGCTGCTGTCTAGGTGGATGGATGGGGCTAGCACTCCTGATTCTGCATAGTCCAGCATCTGGAACCTGCCACGTGCTCGCATGGGCCATATGTGAGTGTGGGGCAAAGTCGTGGAGCAGGAGAGGCCTGGCTCAGGGCAGAAAGTAGAGGACAGGAGACTCCTGACCAGTGGGGATTGCCCCTAACTTGAGCACCAACTGCCAGCACAAAACACACACCCCATGAGATAATGACTTAGGGGTGAGATGCAGGTAACTTAAATTAAAAAATTAATTAATTAAATTAAAAATTAAAAAAAAATTCACCTTAGAATGACTGACACCATTCATTCATTCCATGTAGTGCTACAAGGCAGCAAGGAGATGTCACACTGGGCTCTACAAAGGGTGAAAAGATGCCTAAAGGAACAGACTTGGAAGGCTGGCCAAACCCCAAGGTCACTGCTGTTCAGTGGGTCCCAGAGTGAAGGTTCCTGCTGCAGAGGGTGGCATTTTTCTTCATCCTCCACCCGGCAGATCCACCATCCATCCACCACCTCTGAGGCAGAGCTCTTTTCAGAGTGCACAATTCCTCATCCACGCCTTCCATAATAGGCTGGAGAAAGAAGTCTCATGTCCTGGGGTGTGGGTGGAGGGCAGGAGGGTGGCATAAATCTTACATGGGATAATCTCTGTTTTCAGAATCGATGAAGCTTATGGTTTACAGCGCTGTCTGAGCTCTCTGGGCAGCAAGCCTGCATCTCCTAATCTATATTCAACTAGTGATTTTGAGTATTATGTAGCTTGAAAACTTGGAGTGAATCTTCTGGGTGGTTAATAAGCTATCTGTACGAGTATTAATGGACAGTGACCTTGCACTGAAACAAATGCTCCCCATGTGTTTGTCTCTTCCTTACTCCTC
This sequence comes from Oreotragus oreotragus, assembly GCA_006410675.1. Taxonomy (NCBI): domain Eukaryota; kingdom Metazoa; phylum Chordata; class Mammalia; order Artiodactyla; family Bovidae; genus Oreotragus; species Oreotragus oreotragus. The sequence continues at coordinate 35,502 of SJYX01010441.1, read as the reverse complement.
TAATATCAGAGCGTTTTGCCTCCTTAGTTTCCGAGCTGATTCTTTCAGCCAGTGTTTCTACCTTACAAACTGAGGCAGGCTAAGTGGGTATACCTACATATCCTTCAGAAGCCATCCCTGAAGGGTGGGAACAGACTTCTGAGAGGTTCTCTTTAACTTTCATCACTGCCCAACACTTGTGAGGTCTGGAATAATATTTCTGTAGATGTGGAGATTTTTCAATAGATGGATCTGAATGCTTTGTTGAGCAGTCGGTGTGTGCCATGGACTGGCCTCAAGGCCAACACCATGGTGTGACACCTGCCCTTAAATGTTATTTACAGTACCATTTTTCTAGATTTCATATGTATGCATTAATATACACCATGTGTAAAACAGTACTTAGCTAGTGAAAGCTGCCATATAACATGCAGAGCCCAGCCTGGTGCTCTGTGATGACCTAGAGGGGTGGGATGCAGGTTGAGTGGGAGGGAGGCTCAAGCGGAAGGGGACATGTGTATACTTACTATACTTACAGCTGATTCACGTTGTTGTATAGCAGAAACGGACATAACGTTGTAAAGCAATTACCCTCCAGTTAGATTTCTTTAAAAGTTATTTACAGAAAAGTTTTGAATATGCTATGCTTATAAGAGATTGACATTTAATAAAAAATTTTATTTTTTTGAAAGTTTCTGTTTATTTATTTATTTTTATTTTACTTTTAGACTACACAATGCAAATATAGAACACGAACACAAACATTCATTCAAACACTATAATAACCAACTTTTATGAAGTGTCCTATTTGATGTGGTTGGGCTGCATTCATTTTAACAACTGAGCTCCACAGCCATTCCATTCCTTACCTAGTAGTATTAACTCCATCTTATAGATGAGGCTGTAAGAAATAGTCTAAAAGTCACGCTGCAGCTCAAATGTGGGGAAACTACTATTCCAACCCAGTACTATCTAACCAGCATCATAAAGAACATGCTTATCCCTCATATATTTCCACTGCACAAGAGATTCTGTAATAGAGTATAATACAGACTTTAAGGCAGCTAATTATGAGAATTATCTGAGAAGATTTGTAAAAACATACATACCTGAGCTTAACTCCTTAGACAGATCCTTACTTGATTGACCTGGGGTGGGCTTGCAAATCTGTGTTTTTATAAAGTCATCCACCAGTTCTACTGGTCATTCAAGTTCAGAAGTCATTGCTTTAAGAGCTGTAGAAACAGAGTCTCCACAGACCAATGAGTAGAAATGCTAGAAAATACCCTCATTATTTAGGATCTTTTAAACACTTAATTGTAGAAGGAAATGACAATGCACTCCAGCATTCTTGTCTGGAGAATCCCATGGACAGAGGAGCCTGATGGGCTATAGTCCATGGGGTCACAAAAGAGTTAGACATGACTGAGTGACTAACACACACACACTTAATTAAAAACAAACACACACACACAAGTCTAGAATCCTAAAATATCTTGATTAATCAAAGTATTCAAGATAGAAAATAAGTCCCCTTAGACAATATGGTAACCAGAATATTACTGAAAATAATAGCTCTTCAGCTATGAAAATAGTTGACCTATTTTTTTTTTGTTATAAAAATTAAAAGGTATAGGCTCATCGCATGGAACTTTTCCTAAATGGGTTTCCCCTGAGATTCTCCGGCTGGGTTTGGGTGTCTGAGACTGAAATTAACTTTAAGACAGTCTATAAGGGCAAGATTCTGCCTTGAGTTATATTCACACAGGTACCCATGCTAATGTGTCAACCGACAAGGAGAGCAAGGTGCTTTTTACATCTTTTTACTTCCATCCCAGTGTCTCCAGTCTTGCCTTGACTATAACAAGCGTTAAAAAAAAATACCTCTGCATTTAGAACTTCACCCTCTCTTGCTTCCCTTGGAATTCATCCTCCCACAACTTCTCCCATCAAAGACTAGAGTTACTGTCCATGAAGATGGATGATTGGATATCCAAGATTAAGACAACATGATCCTTTCTCGGTCTCGGTTTATTAACTATGTCCAGTCCCCACCCACACTCTTGCCCTTACTTCCCAAGCATGAGTTCAAATCATTTCAGGAGTGGGAGGCAGCCCCCAGGAGCTTAATTATGTAGGTAGAAAAGATATCAAAAGTCCCGCGGTGTTGTCTGTCATTTTTTTTTTGTTATAAAAATTAAAAGGTATAGGCTCATCGCATGGAACTTTTCCTAAATGGGTTTCCCCTGAGATTCTCCGGCTGGGTTTGGGTGTCTGAGACTGAAATTAACTTTAAGACAGTCTATAAGGGCAAGATTCTGCCTTGAGTTATATTCACACAGGTACCCATGCTAATGTGTCAACCGACAAGGAGAGCAAGGTGCTTTTTACATCTTTTTACTTCCATCCCAGTGTCTCCAGTCTTGCCTTGACTATAACAAGCGTTAAAAAAAAAATACTTCTGCATTTAGAACTTCACCCTCTCTTGCTTCCCTTGGAATTCATCCTCCCACAACTTCTCCCATCAAAGACTAGAGTTACTGTCCATGAAGATGGATGATTGGATATCCAAGATTAAGACAACATGATCCTTTCTCGGTCTCGGTTTATTAACTATGTCCAGTCCCCACCCACACTCTTGCCCTTACTTCCCAAGCATGAGTTCAAATCATTTCAGGAGTGGGAGGCAGCCTTCTGCATTTAGAACTTCACCCTCTCTTGCTTCCCTTGGAATTCATCCTCCCACAACTTCTCCCATCAAAGACTAGAGTTACTGTCCATGAAGATGGATGATTGGATATCCAAGATTAAGACAACATGATCCTTTCTCGGTCTCGGTTTATTAACTATGTCCAGTCCCCACCCACACTCTTGCCCTTACTTCCCAAGCATGAGTTCAAATCATTTCAGGAGTGGGAGGCAGCCCCCAGGAGCTTAATTATGTAGGTAGAAAAGATATCAAAAGTCCCGCGGTGTTGTCTGTCATGTGCATAGAAGTAACAAAGCGAAACGAATTTGTTGTCATAGGCACTGCCACAAGAAACAGATCTCTCTTTGCCTGTCTTGAGAAGACAAGAGAAAAACAAAGAGCTATAAAGGTATTTTGAGTCTTTGATTGAACTTAACTTGAAAGCTATTGTTTCTCCACTCAAACATCTCATTAACAAAAGTACCATAAACCTCACATGCCAACTTTGAAGACTGTTATATAATCACGAGTCATCACTGTTTTAACTTCGCCTTGGCTTGTCAAACTCAGAAACTCTCTCACTTACTCACTTGCTATTTTCTCTCTGCTTCATTTGTAATGTCTTGGTTAGGAGAGATGATTGGCTATGTAAAAAGAAACTCCCAAGTGTCAGAAGGCGATGAGAAAGAAAGCTATCATGCACATACGCATCACTTTTATCCAGTGTAACTTGTCACAGTAAAGTCCCTCTCTTCCATTTATAGGAAGCCTCTGTCCCTCTCTCCCCTCTGCTTATTTACTTGACTTTCAATGGATGCCCCTTCTCCTCTTCCCATTGCATCGGTGATGCCATCCAATCATCTCATCCCCCTGCCACCCTCTTCTTCTTCCTTCAGTCTGTAGGACAAGGACATGAACTTGGGTAAACTCCGGGAGATGGTGGGGGACAGGGAAGCCTGGTGGGCTGCAGTCCATGGGGTCGTGAACATGACTTGGCAACTGACCAGCAACAACGTCTCTTCTCAGTGAGACTGCAGAGGTCAAGGAGAGAGAACACGGTGCCTCAGCTCTAACAGGGTGCCTCAGCTCTAACAGAAAGTGAATTTTTGGGACTTCCCTGGTGGCTCAGTGGTTAAGACTCCACATGTCAACGCAAGGGACACGAGTTTGATCCCTAGTCCAGGACGATCCCGTATGCTGCAGAGTAGCTAACCCCGTGTGCCACAACTACTGAGCTCTCTACACCATGAGCCACAGCACCCTAGAGCCTGTACCCTGCAAAAGAGGAGCCACCAGCATGAGAAGCCTGGGCACCACAATGAAGAGTGGTCCCTGCTTGCCACAATGAGAGAAAGCCCACGTGCAGCAATAAAGATCCAGTGCAGTCAAAAATAGGATAATAAAAAAAATTTTTTTTAAAGAAAGGAATTTCTGAGACTAGACAGCACAGAAGATAGGTAAGGAGTTATCCAGTAGCTGCCTCAAAGTCAGTCACTGGATCCATTCAGGAAGGGCTGGTAAAGGTCCAGGCAGCATCACCTAATGTGAAGCCAGGGGTTGAAGTAACTTTCTGGATAATGCAGTTGCCCTTTGAAGGTTTAAAAAAAAAAAAACAAACACTTTTTATATTAGAGAAAAATATTACATTTGAGTTATATGGATTATTATCCCGATTGTCTACATTATAAAGCAAGACTCTATATTGACAGCATTCCCTCTGGGTGACTCTATGCTGATTGCCCTTGCTCAGATATGCTGCACAGCCACATAAAAATGGACCAATGCCCTTACCTGGCATTAGGCGTCAGGGTGGGAAGAAGTCACCCAATTCAACAGGTAGAATTCACTGCAAAAGGAAAGATCTACAACTATTGTCTTGGGCCCTAAGAATAGTCTAGGACTCACACCAGAATTTGTTATTCAACAAAGGTTTACTGAGAGCCTAGTATGGCTAGAAAGTGTGCTGGGCCCTTGACTACAGCAGCTATTAATGTGGATTAAAGACCATCCTCATCTTCCTGGGCACACAGTCTAGCGGTGGAGAAAGACAAGATGACCTCATAAATGACGAAGATCCAGTCTGATGTGTGTTGTGATGGAGAGGCTTCCCAGGTGGTGCTAGTGGTAAAGAGTAAGAGATGCAGCAGGTAATCCTGGGTCAGGAAGACCCTCCCCACACACCGGAAGAGGGCACAGCAACCCACTCCAGTACTCTTGCCTGGGGAGTCCCATGGACAGAGGAGCCTGGCGGGCTGCAGTCCATCCGGTCACACAGAGTCAGACTTGACTGAAGCGACTTAGCACGCACACACACATGTGTTGTGATGGGGAGTGGAGAGGGTTCCAGGTACAAACGTCGGGGAGTTAACCAAGGCCTGAGGTGGGCGGAGTGTCCCAGCAGAAACGACACCCACACCAGGACTTGACCTAAGAGTTTGCTGGGCACAAAGGAAAGAGCTGTGCAGGCTCAGAGGTCAGAGGGCTGGGTGAATCCAGGGCCCAGAGAAACCTACATGGCTGGACCAGGAGCGTGAAGGGAGGGGACGCCAAGAAGCTGGTGCACGTCTCCACGGGAGGCGCCGTCCTGCAGCCGGCCAGCCCTCTCCCGACCCCGGTGACACGCTTCCCCATTTCCCGTCCCGAGTGCGCCGTCCCGTGTCCCAGCCTCCCGTTCACTCTCAGAGAAGGCTCTCGCCTCGCCGACTGCTGAGGTCACGGAGCTCCAGCGCGGCCCAAAACCCTTCAGCGTGTCCCTTCGGCCCGGCTTCCTCGTCTCCAAAGCCGGGGAGGAAGAGCCGGTCGACACGCGCAGCAAGCCATGCCTGCGTGTCTGCAGGCGCACACCCTGTGCTCGCAGCTGGGAGGGCGCCGTCACGGGAGAGCGTGTCCGCCACTGGCGCCGGCTCTCTGCCCCCGAGGCACCAGCGGCTCAGCCGGAGCACAGAAGCAAGGGGTGTCCGGGGACAGCTGCCGGGAGGGCTGGGCGCCCTGGATCCCGGGCTGCGGGGTCTCTTGGCCACACACACGCACGTTTCACGCTTTCCCATCCCCTCTTCCCTCCTGTTCCGTAGCAGCAGTTGCCCGGGGATTGAGGAGACAAAGCAATAATGTGCAAACAGCGCTGTGTTTTCGGTCTGAAAACTAATAAAACAGAAAAACAAGAGTGAGGCCTGGGACAGAGCGCTGTTAACCTCCTCTCCCGCGGAGGGCCGGGAGAGAGTGGGCTCAGTGGTCCCTCCCGCCCATCACAGAAGTGGGGGAGTTCAGGGACCGAAACCAGGGAAACAAGCCCAGTGACTTGCCTGGCGCCTGCAGCAATTGTGACATAATAAGGGAAATTACTTGACCGGTCTGATCTCCTTGCTGCCCAAGGGACTCTCCAGAGTCCAGAGTCTTCTCCAGCACCACGGTTTGAAAGCATCAACTATTCACTTAAACTAATCCATCTTAAAGGAACTCAACCCTGAATATTCATTGGAAGGACTGAAGTTGAAGCTACTTTGGCCACCTGATGTGAAGAGCCGACTGATTGGAAAAGACCCTGATGCTGGGAAAGACTGAAGGCAGGAGGAGAAGGGGATGACAGGGGATGAGATGGTTGGATGGCATCACCGACTCAGTGGAAATGAGTTTGAGCAAGCTCCGGGAGATCGTGAAGGACAGGGAAGCCTGGCATGCTGTAGTCCTTGGGGTCACAAGAGTCAGACATGAGTTAGCAACTAAACAACCGCAACAAAGAGAAATGACATAGACAAATCATAGACCTAAAGCAAGGAAAGGAGATACACATCAAACTAAAGGGAAACATTACTCGAAGGTGTACTGATTACGAATCTTTCATTACAACTGATGAGGCGTTCACTCAGATTTACTCAAAATGATCAGAGCTATCACCTAGAGTCAGTGTGTCTCCATCTGCCCCTCTCCTCAGGTGGCTTTATTCTCAGATTCCAAATGGCAGCAAGGCGGCCATCAACAGGTCCAAGGCTACAGCATCTTGGCTCCAGTTTCAATAGAAAAGAGTGCTTCTCTTTCCTCACTAGATGATGAGAACTGACAAAGTTACTCCAAGCCAGACGCTGATCAAAGGCCTCTCCTTATGTTAACTCACTGATTATACCACAATTTCTCATTATTTCAGACACAGAGGAGTGAGGGAACTTGCCCGGGCCATTCGTCTAGTTAGTGACAGAGGCAGCATTTGGATGCAGAAGTCAGGACCCAGAGTCTGGGCCCCTGATCACTGTGCTGGGCTGACTTCAGCCTGACATCTGTGGATGGAAGTGGACCCGGTGTTCTACTCCTGCACCAGCTTTGATCTTGATGCCGCGGCTAGCTAGACCTGAGTCACGTCCCACACAGACTGGGAGCAGACTGAAGGCTAACAGTGGATAGGGTGATGACCCAGGGTTAAGTCACTTGCCAGTTTTTAACTTAAATGGGAGTTTTCGAGGAGCCCATTAAGTCTTTCAATTAAACCAGCTTCCCGAATCTATGGGAAGGTAGACATTCCACTGAACTTTCTCATAGCACTGTGTATTCTGAAGTGAAATAATTGCCCTGGTCACTCTGAATAACTTCTAGAACTACTCCCAAGAGGACAAGGAGTGTCTGGTGAAGCCTCATGTTGTTTTAGCATGGGTAGGAACATATGTTATCTTGATGGGTATTTTGGGTGTCTATTAGGCAAGAGATTCTCAGAATGGGGCAACCTTAGGCAACAGCCTAAGAGTCTGTAAAAGGTGCAGATGAGGTCGTCTTTTGGCTGAGACATCCACTGCTAAGACTGCCAGAAATTTGGACAGTTGTGCTGAGGCTTAGATCCCAGCCTTTATCAGGGACATCCTGGCTGAGAAGTAGAAAACAGTAATACTCCACTAAATCCCATCATATAGATGGTGTGATTTCATCTGTAAAGTCCATAAAATCCTGTTGCTGCTAACTACATTAATCCCACTGCTTCCCTGGTGGCTCAGAGTTTAGAGTCGGTCTGCAATGCGGGAGACTTGGGTTTGATCCCTGGGTCAGGAAGATCCCCTCTCGGGGATCTGACATGGATTTGACATGGGATCTTCCTGAGGAGGAAATAGCAATCAACTCCAGTATTCTTGCCTGGAGAATCCCATGGACGGAGGAGCCTGGTGGGCTACAGTCCATGGGGTCTCAAAGAGTCGGACACAACTGAGCAACTTCACTTTCACTTTCACCATTAATCCCAAGGGGCCCTCAGGGAAAATGCTGTCTTCCTCCAGGACTCTGGTATAGGGCAAGGGGTTGATGGCAGGGAAGGCCACCTCCTCTTACAAGTGGCATGCACTAGAGGGTCCACATTTGGCTTCGTCTTCCAGGAAGGCAGCCTCAGTAGCAGTGCTAAGCTGGCAGGCTGCTCCTTTCATGACCCAAGGCACAATGAGAAACTGGTATATGAGCCCAGAGGGTCATGGGCTCAGGGTTTGATGGAGCTTCTATTTCCAAGACAGCCCAATGAGTAGAAAGTGAATTCCACCCTGATGGTGTACAGCACAGGGCCAAGGAAAGGCAGTTTCTAGCATGAGAGCCCTTGGATAACTTATGGCCCACGATGACAGGCAGTCCAGAGACCCACCCCCACCCCGAAAGGAGGTTTCTAAAACCTCTGCAGTGAAGGACTTTCTGAGAACACTAACAGGAATTCCTGTTGATTTTAATTTGAACAGATTCTAGAGCCTTTGGTTGGATGTGGCACATTCAAGGTGGACAGATTTGCATGCAACAGCATAAATGGGTTAAGCAACATTTTGAAAGTGAACTCTGTGACCTTCCAAGGCCCCAGACAACTAAAAGATGTTGGGCTTCTGTTAACATTTGGGTGCTAAAAAGGTGAGTAGCTGTTTCTAGATCGTCTTAAGAATGGATCATCTCTTCATTTACTGAATTTTTAAAAAATTTCACCAAGGTGACAGCATCTTACACTGTATGTATAAGGCAGTTACCCATCCCCTTTTTGTACATTATTTTGTGGGTATGCCCTTAATTAACGTGTCAAATGAGTGTCTTCAGAGGAGAATGTCATCAACATAATGTCAAATCCATGTTGCTAAGAGTGGCAGATGCAACTAAGACCTTCCTGTACTCAGAGAAAATCCTAATTCAAAAAGATACATACACTCCTGTCTTCACTGGTATACTATTTACAATAGCCAGCACATGGAAGCAACCTAAACGTCCACTGACAGATGAATGGATAAAGAAGATGTGTTACATATACACGATGGAATATTACTCAGCCATAAAAAGGAACAAGATGGTATCATTTGCAGAGATGTGGATGGACCCAGAGACTGTCATATGGAGTGAAGTAAGTCAGAGGAAGGAAAACACATATACATTAATGCATATATGTAGAACTAGGAAGACTACTGATGACCTTGTCTGCAAAGTAGAAATAGAGACACAGATGTAGAGAACATACATATGGACACCAGGGGGGAAAAGCAAGGAGAGTGGGTGGGATGATTTGGGAGGTTGGGATTGACATATAAACACCGCTATGTATAAAACGGGGGCTTTCCAGGTGTGGTGCTAGTGGTAAAGAACCCCCCCGCCAATGCAGGAGACGTAAGAGAGGTGGGTTCGATCCCTGGATCGGGAAGACCCCTGGAGGAGCCCATGGCCCCTACTCCAGTATTCTTGCCTGGAGAATCCCATGGACAGAGGGGCCTGGCGGGCAATGGGCCACAGGATCACAGAGTCAGGCATGACTGAAGTGACTTAGCACGCACACATGCATGCATAAAACAGACGACTGAATGCAAACATGCTGTAGAGCACAGGGAACTCGGTGCTCCGTGGTGACCTAAATGGGAAGGAAATCCACAAAGGAGGAAACACATGTATATGCAGGTCTGATTCTCTCTGCTGTCCAGCAGAAACTGACACAGCAGTGTAAAGCAACTATATTAAGAGAGAAAACAAGAGGGCTTCCCTGGAAAGACAGCACAGTGAAGGCAGCTGAAGGGCTCCGTGGGCAGCCTGGTAAAGGTGACCATATTCCTTCAGAGGTGAAAACAAACTACCACTCGGAGTCCGTTGACAAAGGCACTGAACAGAACACATTAACCAAATCCATAATCGCAAAGATTTTGCTGTTATATTAGAATCTATAATGCTTACCGGTGGCCGATGGGACAAAGTCAGTCATCTGAATGATGCTGAGTGTTGGGTATGGAAACCTAAGTGCATGGAACCACGGCTTTAAGGTTACAGTGCTGTGTGAATAAATACAAACCCATTTAAATGTTTATATGTAATTGCAATTAGATATGTTTATTGGAAAAGTGGAAAAAAATTAAAAACCGTTATAAAAACGTCTCAACTTCTCACCTTCCGAAAGTGGCTCCTGTTGCCATCTCAGCCTGAGAAGACCTAGGCCAGACAGCCGTCCCCCGTTCCCCACCCCACGGCAGCCTGCTTCGAGGAGCTGGCAGGACTGGGGATAGCACACGGGCCTCCTCTCAGCCCCTTTCTCGGCCAGCATGAGGGCCCTCCTCCAGGGTGAGGGCTTTAGGGCCCTCCCTTAATGCCCAAACCATTCAGGCAATGGTTTCCTCGACTGTGGGCTTCCCTGGTGGCTCAGCTGGTAAAGAATCCACCTGCAATGCAGGAGACTGGGGTTCGGTCCCTGGGTTGGGAAGATCCCCTGGAGAAGGGAAAGGCTACCCACTCCAGTGTTCTGGCCTGGAGAATTCCGTGGACTGTATAGTCCACGGGGCCGCAAACAGTTGGCCACGACTGAGTGACTTTCACTTTCACTTTCCTTAACTGTACAACCCTGGGCTTAAGTCCAGGTTTGAAGGAAGCCCTCTGCCATGCCATAGGGGTGTCACGGGTGTCTTTGTGTTTCTTTTTCTGTTGTATAACCTGGAGAATGAGGCCCTCTGTTGTGACAGAGGCAGCCGAGTGGTGCAGCGGAAGATACCTGGGCCCACAACCCAGAAGCTAGTGGACGGCAACCATCTTCTGTTAAAGCCTTGCCTTTTCCTGCAGTGCTTGCCTCCCTCTCTCTCTCTCTCTCTCTCTCTCTCTCTCTCTCTCTGTACAAATTCCCACAGAGCATTTGAGCTCTCTGGCTGCACAGAGTCACAGCTTTCAGATTCCAGCTCAATCCAATCACTCACGGCACAGACCTTCTGGCCGCGTCAGGAGCCAGTCGGCCAGCAGAGAGCAGCTGACAGAGGCCCTGGGCCATGGCTGGGCCGTTCCGTTTCTGACATCAGTTGTTCCGATCATCTCTTCACTCCATTGGCGAGGATGGACCCTTTGCCTTAAACAGAAGAGATGGCCAAGCACAGGCCACCCAAGCGGACAGAGGAAGTGAGCAGCAGGTTCTTAGACACAGATACTCAATCGCCCAGGGCAGGACAACACTGCCATGCAAGGCCACAGGGGGTCACGCTCAGGGATGAAATGAACAAGCAGGCGGAAGCGTGGGGAACAGGCTTGCAGTACTGAGAGAGTGCAGTGGCCCTTCCCCTAGGTGACTGGCTGTTTGAATAATCTTACAGGCTGGCAGGACAGTGAAACCTGCTCCAGAGGACTGGATGGATTGGTCTGACTGCTACAGGAACTGGCCAGATGGGGAGCCTGTGCTGCTGGGTTGGGGGCATATCTGGAGAAGGAAATGGCAGTCCACTCCAGCAATCTTGCCTGGAGAATCCCGTGGACAGAGGAGCCTAGTGGGCGGCCGACCATAGGGTGGCACAGAGTCAGACACGGCTGAAGCGAGTGAGCAGGCGTGCATGCATTGGAGAAGGAAATGGCAACCCACTCCAGTGTTTTTGCCTGGAGAATCCCAGGGACGGGGGAGCCTGGTGGGCTGCCATCCCTGGGGTCACACAGAGTCAGACACGCCTGCAGGGACTCAGCAGCAGCGGCAGCAGCTGGGGGCATCTCTGGCAGCAGTAAGGGGACTCAGATATAGGCCTCTGGGCCTCTGTGAAGCTTAGACATGGCAAGACAGCAGTGGCACCTTCATTGCAGGCCCAGACCCATCCCGAATACCAGCCCACATGATGTCCTCCACGCCCCCCGCCTGAGCAGCAGCCAGCATAGCTCCCCGCTGTTCTGCTCTGCTAGCTGCACATGCAGTCTCCCTGCCACTCTCGCCCCCAAGCCCTGCTCCACCACAGCCCACACTTCACCCGGCACTGACAGTAAATGATTGCCTTCCCTGCTCCAAACACAGCAATATATTCCCATCACACTTATAAAAGTAACGTGACTTGACATTGCCTACAGGCCCTATAAGATATAGGCTCTAATTCCCTTGCCTACTTCATTTGCTTCCTTCTCTCCCCACTGCTCGCTTTGCTGTGGCCACAAGGGTCTTTATTTCCCTCCAATGTGTCAAGATTATTCTCATTTAAAGGCCCTCCCACTTGCTCTCTTAAAATCATCTTCCCCAAGATATCTGCAAAAGCTGCGGCTTCTCATGATTCGGGTCTCGGGTTAAGCGTCCCCAGGTGCCCCCTCACCGTGCTTACCATGCTTCATCTTTCTTCATAGAACTTACCCATACTTAACTGCATTATTAGTATATATTTGTTTTACTTATGTAGTATTTTTAGTTTTTACTAGAATATCTGGGCTTCCCTGGTGGCTCGATGATAAAGTGTCTGCCTGCAATGTGGGAGATCTGGGTTCGATCCCTGGGTCAGGAAGATGCCTTGGAGAAGGAAATGGTAACCTGCTCCAGTATACAAAGAGCGAGGGGCCACTTCTATCTAATTTTTACTATATCCTTAGCATCTAGAATTCGGTCTATATTGATATATAACCCTTGAGGAGGAAATGGCAACTGGCTCCAGTATTCCTGCCTGGAAAATCCCATGGACAGAGGAGCCTGGTGGCCTACAGTCCATGGGATCACAAAGAGACAGGACTGAAGTGACTTAGCTCGCACATACCAGTATGTGTCTATAAATACATATACACACATATATATATATGCGTGCATGTGCGTGCATGCTAAATCACCTCAGTTATATCCAATTTGACTCTGCAGTCCCATGGACTATAGCCCGCCAGGCTCCTCTGTCTAAGGAATTCTCCAAGCAAGAATACTGGAGTGCGTAGCCATTCCCTTCTCCAGGGGATCTTCTCAACCCAGGGATCAAACTCAGGTCTCCTGAATTGCAGGTAGATTCTTTACCATCTGGGGCACCAGGGAAGTCCCATATACATGTATGCTGCTGCTGTTCGACTATGTGCGACCCCATAGACGGCAGCCGCCGTCCCTGGGGTTCTCCAGGCAAGAACACTGGACTGGGTTGCCGTTTCCTTCTCCAATGCATGAAAGTGAAAAGTGAAAGTGAAGTCACTCAGTTGTGTCCGACACTTTGCGACCCCATGAACTGCGGCCTTCCAGGCTCCTCCGTCCATGGGATTTTCCAGGCAAGAGTACTAGAGTGGGGTGCCATTGCCTTCTCCGATATACATGTATATGTTTGTATATATACAGATATAGATATAGTTATGGGAGAGAGAGGTCTAGGAACTGGCTTATGCAATTATGGAGTCTGGCTGAGAAGTCTATAATCTGTAAGGCAGGCTGGCACCAGGCCGGGAGGCCCTGGGCAGGAGGTTATGGTGAAGTCCACAGGTAGAATTCTTTTTTCCTTAGGGAAACCACAGTTTTGCTCTTAAGACCTTCCACTGATTAGCTGAGGCCCATCCAGGTTATCAAAGATAATCTCCTTTATGTAAAGTCGACTGTAAAAATTATCCATATGTACGAAATACCTTCACTGCCACACCTAGTTTCATGTGTGATTAAATAACCTGGCCTAGCCCAGTGGACACAAAGAATGAACTGTCCCAATAGACATGATGGCCAGGATTTAAACTAAGCCTTCTGACTCCAAACCTAAATTCTAAAGCGTTGTGATCCACCACTTTGCCACCAATATTTGTGAAACGAATATAAATGGAAGAATGACTCTGCTCTGCAAGCATGACTGACGTTCTTCATGCAATCACCACCTACCCTTTGTCTCACCTGTCCTCACCCTTGTTGAATACCTCAATTTGTAACTTGTTTCCAGGATCTTTTGAGCAGAGCTGTTTAAATATATTTGAAGAGATTTGATGTGTGAAGCTTACGCGTTTTCTAGCCAGAGGTCTCTTTAGATGTTAGGGATCTGTGGCAGAAAACCCCTAAATGGAATTTCAGCACATCTGAATTCAAATGTCCGAGTTGCCTGACAATAGCATTGGCAGCCTAACAACTTGCAAGCTGACATGCCTTGCTTTCCTGGGGAGAGTGACTAAAAGCAATTTACACATTACAGAGGGCTGAGAGTGCCTTTTCTTTACCTGCTATGGAGAGGACAGTAACCAGTGCCACTGCAGATATTTAGGAAGCCTTTTCTACATCCTCCCTGTGCTGTGCTGTGCTTAGCCGCTCAGTCGTGTCTGACTCTTTGTGACCCCATGGACTGCAGCCCGCCAGGCTCCTCTGTCCACGGGATTCTCCAGGCAAGAACACTGGAGTGGGTTGCCACGCCCTCCTCCAGGGGATCTTCCCAACCCAGGGATCGGACCCAGGTCTCCCACATTGCAGGAGGATCCTTTACCATCTGAGCCACCAGGGAAGCCCAAGAATACTGGAGTGGGTAGTCTATCCCTTCTCCAGGGGATCTGCCCAACCCAGGGATCGAACTGGAGTCTCCCACATTACAGGTAAATTCCTTACCAGCTGAGCTACCTGGGAAGCCCATATCCTCCCTAGTCTGACTCAAAAGTTGAATTTTGAACATCAGTCTTCTTTTTTTCATTCCTTTTTTCTGCTTATTTCTCTTACCTCTGCTTATAGACAGTTATCTGTCTTTCTAAGACCTCCAATCCATGCCCCTTCCTACACACGGTCAGAAATTCAGGACACACGGTAAGTACTGGCGAAATCTTTGAAAACACAAGCATTTCCCTTTGCTCATCTCTTTACCAGTCTTGCTTCCTCCCTTTTGGAACCAATCAACTGTTAGCAGGTTCTGTAGTGAGAGCTCTTGCATAGGAAAATCTGAAATAAGGCATACTGGAGAATTAATATCTGAAAATGAACACACTCTGGAGTAACTGTTGGAGGCTGTAGCTAATTGTTTCCTATTTCCCTCAGACACTACAAAGTGCTGCTTAAAAATTCTTATTCCATTTCCTTTAACAACGAAAAGAGTATAATTGAATTCAGTGAATATATATTAAAGGTCTACCCCACAAAAAGCACTCTGGAGGAAAAGAAGTTGCATAGAGCACGTGCTAAGTCACCTCAGTCGTGTCTGACTCTTTGCAACCCCAAGGACTGTAGCCTGCCTGGCTCCTCTGTCTGTGGAATTTTCCAGGCAAGAATCCCGGAGTGGGCTGCCTCCCCTTCCACCAGGGCATATTCCTGATCCAGGGATCGAACCTGTGGCTCTTACATCTCTTGCATTGGCAGGCAGGTTCTTTACCAGCTGAGCCAGCTGGGAAGCCTGAACAGAGCCCAGGCCTTTGAAAAGCTTCAACTGTAACAGGAAGAAACAAGTTCAGAAATGCAAGGCAGATGCTTGTACAGGAGCAAAGACCCTGGGCATTCATGAAGGAAGCAGCATTTCAGAAGTCTTCTCTCAGACAGCCAATATTTATAGGCTGGCCTTGATCTGGGCGCAAGGGATCCACAGAGTGGTTAATAGGAATAATATCCCTCTTTGTGTGTAGGGGAGCTTGACAATAAGCAAATGATTATAGATAAGAATGTCAGGGAAAAGAAAACTCACTAATAGGATACAGAGAGACTAGGTAGGAGGGATTCTTTCTGCAGGATGACTCAGGACATCCTCTCTGAGGTGATGACATTTGAGCTTAGACTTGAATTTTAAGAGGCAAAGATGCGAGGCTAAGTAGATTCCAGGCAGATGGAACCACAAATGCCAAGTCCTGGAGGAGAAGATGTTTCTGTTGTTAAGGAACAGAAGGAAGGCCTGTGAAACAGGAACATAACAAACCAGAGAAGCAGGTAGGGAGGTTAGGAGGCACCTAAGACCAGCTAACCAGAGCCATTCGAAGCCACCAGGGAGGTTTCAGCAGGAGATGATAATAGCATGATCCGATTTATACTTTGCAAAGATCATGTTGGCTGCTAACTGGAAAATGTTTCCTGTGAGTCACTGATGGAAATAGGAAGACCGGTTATCCTGTGGTCATCCAGGACAGGTGGTAACTTGGAGAGAGTCATCACTGGAGAGATGGTAGGAGTCCTCAGAAGGTGGGAAATGTATTTGGTAACAGAATTGACAGAAGTTGCTGGTGGATCACTGGTGAAAAGAGGGAAAAGAAGCAATGGGACTGCCCCCTACTGTATTTTGGTCTCAGGCAACATGGCGGAGGTGATGCCCTTCCCTGGGCTGGGAAGCCTCTCAGGACATACTGATGATCACAGGTGCAGAGGAAGCCAAAAGGACATTCCAGACAAGGGGAGGAGTGCAGACAAGGCCCTAAAGTTGGAAGCAAAAGCCTCAGGAAACATTGGGATGGAAGGCCGTGAACACATCAGAGAGCTGAGAGGCCCTGAGGCAGTAAAAGTCTATCTTCTATTGAGGCCTTAAAATAACTAGGGACAGGAATGCTGTGGGAAAGGGAGAAAGATGGATTAGATAAAGGAGGCAGGAATAATTCAAATATTAAGAAAAAAAGAAACACTGAAGGGACTTCCTGGTGGCTCAGTGGTTAAGGCTTTGCCTTCCAATGCAGGGAGTACCAATTTGATTCCTGGTCAGGGAGTTAAGATCCCAAATGCCCCATAGACAAAAAAATCAAAACATAAAACAGAAGCAATATTGTAACAAATTCAATCAAGATTTTTAAAACAATGGTAGATATCAAAAGAAAAATCCCTAAAAAAGCAATAAGCAACTGGAAAAGGCTCATGAATAGACTTAGCTGTTACCTCAGTAAATCCAGAAACCAAAGGGACCAAGTGAGCAACTGGTAAACCACTCAGACCGCACACACAGGCACCTGGAAACCATCAGGAGCTACCACAGCCTCATCAGAACCCTCAGAGGCCCCTTTCATGTTGCCATTTCCTCGGAAGTTGCTCTGTGCAGCAGGAGGATGGGGGTCCACTTATTTAAGATTGACAGAGTAAAGGGTCCCTTCCTGACACTCATATTTGTGATCCAGAAGTTTTAGATGGCTATAAAAAATAAGTTATTTGAAATTCTCAATAACTTGACAAAATGCACCTAAAATATTTCTGTTTAAGGAGAACTTAGGGGTTTAACTAATTTCCTCCTTCATACATGACATTTTCTCCATCAAAACCAGAACAAGGATTTTCAAGGGGAGAAGGCCCCCCTGCCACCTGCTTTTCACCACAAGGCTATGTCAAAGTGACCTCTGGAGCCACTCAAACCACACATCTACCTCCCAGAATTGCTGACATGCTGGCTGACCCCAACACACGCTTCTGGGGTGGGACTCTCCAGCCTGAGATGGATGCCTCCATAAAGGAAGAAAGAAAGTTGAGAACCTCTGAGCTCCCCTTTCCTGGAGACATTTGCTTTTTGTCCATTTCAGTCACCAATAAGCAATTTTGTATCAGTTGGCAGAGTCTAAAGAAAAGAAAAAGGATCAGACAGCTTTCTGAAACCAAATTATTGCTTTTCTGACAGATACCACTGTGCTGCTTACAAGTATTTTTCCTATTAAGTTTTAGCGAGTGCAAGGGCTATAGTAAATAACCTTTCATCTGCAGAAGCTTTTCAAGGAACAAATAAGGAGTAATGCAAAGTAATCCTGGGAGAAGTTTAAAGAGAGATTGTATCACCTGAATTTAAAGTAATAGAATGAAGGAAGGTAGGAAACTATATCCAATTGCTTTCTGGGGTGTCTTTCATTCTGATATGTAATTTATATGCAAATGTTTATGTTATTGTAATAATAATTAAGCCTACTTGTATTGGAAAAAGATAGATCACATTATGTTTAAGGAAGAAAAAAAATCTAAGATTAAACAAAAATACCTTAAGACATTTGGAAAGGTTTTCATATCAAATAGTTAATGCATAATTCAGGTTTCAGTTTCTAATTTTGCATGTTTTCTTTTTTCCTGGGCTAGATAAGAGACATAGATAATTTCTTGGGCATACGGTGGTAGGTTTGTTGTGGGGTGGTATTTACATTTTTTAAAGGCTCTGTAACCAGGCAGGATCCTATGGGGACAAATCCCTCCCCATATCCCCGGCTTTAGCGCCTCTCTGAAGTACCTGCTGCTGCTTCTGCTAAGTCACTTCAGTCATGTTCGACTCTGTGAGACCCCATAGATGGCAGCCCACCAGGCTCCCCCGGCCCTGAGATTCTCCAGAACACTGGAGTGGGTTGCCATTTCCTTCTCTAGTGCATGAAAGTGAAAAGTGAAAGTGAAGTCGCTCAGTCATGTCCGACTCTTAGCGACCCCATGGACTGCAGCCCACCAGGCTCCTCCATCCATGGGATTCTCCAGGCAAGAGTACTGGAGTGGGGTGCCATTGTCTGAAGTACCTAGTGGTGCTTTAATCGATAAGTCGTGTCCAACTCTTGCAACTCCATGGACTGTATCCTGCCAGTCTCCTCTGTTAATGGGATTTTCCAGGCAAGAACATTGGAGTGGGTTGCCATTTCCTTCTCCAAGGGATCTTCCCAACCCAGGGATCAAACCCTGATTATAGTATCTGATGCACATTTTCTGAGGTGCTTTGCAGGTGCTAAAACCACCACCAAATAGAAGAAATTAACTACTTGCTGACCATGAGGTAGTCCCCAGATCTCCTGTTGCTTGAGGATGGATAATGTTAACCCCTGCGATGCTGTCCTTATACCATCAACCAGTCAGAGAATTGTGCACAAGCTAATCACACACCCTCGGATGCCCTTCCCTCACTTGGCTTTCAAAAACTGCTTTCCTGAAATCCATCAGGGAGTTTGCATATTTTGAGCACTAGCTTCCCTGGACTCTTGCTGGGTGCCCTGCTATAAACACTGCACTCTCCTCCACCACAACCGGGGGTCAGTGGATTGACTTTACTGTTTGCCAGCAAGTGGACCCAGGTTTGGTTCCAGAACAGCTCAACTAGAGGTTTTCAAACAATAGCCATCACATTTCCAGAAGAAGTTGAGAAATCTCCCAATATCTCACATGAAAAAGAAGCAAGAAGACCAGGAGAAGGTAGGAGTTTGCACTGGTTTGAAACAAACTGTGCATAGCTAATCAGGGAGAAAACCTTGGATTACCACCGAAGCATAACAGAAGAATATAAATGAACACAGGGCATGTGAGTGATTCTTGCTGGAGGGAGAAAAAGAAACTTGAATTATCAAGTAGTTTTCTGAAAAATGAAAAATAGAAGACATTCAATTACTGGCATTCCACGTCCTTGATTAGGCAAATCTGTGTGTCAGTCAAGCAGCATATACAATAGAATGATTTCGGTTCATTCTCTCTCAATCTACAAACATAATCGTTTTCCCATGGAAACTTGGTGATGTCACACCTCATTTCTCAACAGACTTAAGAACAGTGTGCAGTCTGGAGGTGTTTTGGATCACCTTTCTCAAATGAATCCCAGAACATTTCCACTCCCCTTATGAACTGTTATCACTTACAATTAAAGCTAAACTGCACTTGTCAAAACAAGATAACAAATCACTCTTTCTGGTACAGGAGCCATAGATTTCTTTTTAATCATCCTCTGTCACCTGCTCATAAAATTTACCAATTGAGTCATCTGTGATGCAACCCCAAATCCTTATTAGTGCATTAGTCATGATTATTGTGATAATTATAACTTTAAAACTTTAACAAATAATTAGCACTTGACAGCTTTATATGGGGATGTTTAATGAAGCAATGAAAATGTACCAGAAATAAACATTTGAAAATCTTACAATTTTTTTGTCTTTCTGATTGGAGGAATCTTTGTGATGATAACATAAAACCAATACAATAATTTAGAATTTGCCATGCTTGGGGAAAGAATATAGATTCACGTATACATCTGCAAACTGAATGACTTTGCTCTTTTCCAGTATGCCAGTCAGGAAAGGGCAGGCTCACAAATCTCAATAGTTTACATCGCAAAGTTTATTTCTCGCTTGTGCCTGATGTAAGCCTTCAACAGTGAAGGCATGCATCTGCCCGATGCATCCAATCAGGGACCCAAGGGAGCAGAGTCCCCACCTCACCAAAGCAGAAAGAAGGAAGCTGCACATTTCACTTCTGTCCACATTCCATTGGCAAAAGCGAGTCACAGGTCAAAGCCTGCTGTTGGGAGGAGAGTGGAAAAGTGCAAGCCTGCCATGTGCATGGAACGTGGGGGACCAGAAAATTCAGGAGCACCCCATTCAAGTAGGCAGAAAGATGGCTAAGCAGCCACTGGAGGGCAGGTGCCTCTGAAGTTGGCTATAGTCTAGTGTGGGTGATAGAATCGTACACTCTACAGTACAACCCATAACCATCACACTTCCAAAAGAAGGAAGCCCAGGTTGCAGTATGATGCTGATGGAATAGTCCATTATTCTATACCTTACCTCTCCACAGAGGCTACCTATTTTCACTACTGGGGTGACAGCTTTAGAAAAGTTCAGTATTCCCATACAGAGAAAAGCTGCCAATCAGAGGGGAGGTTGCGGATGCATATGTTTGTAGGACAAACTTCCTTCTCAGTTCTTGGGCCTGGGGGAATGCTCCACTCTGCTAGGTAGACACTGGGGAGTTAATGTTTCACTTGCATTGCCAGCTGTGTTCCTTTATGCTGGGGTTCCCTTGTTTGTCACTGTCTGAAATATAAACTTGATCAGCATATGCTGCATAAGTAAAGGGTGAGTTATGGGAAGAGGGTCTGTGGAGAAGGTCCCATAAGCAGTTTTCTACATATAACTAAAAAGATGCACTGCATAATTAAGAGTGTGTGTTCATCACCTGTTAAGAACTCAGTGTAATAATTAAGCGTGTTGAAGCCAACCACTGGAATCGTTAGAGTACCTCCTTCAAAATGTGTGTCAATAAAGTTCTTCAAACCATCCTAACTCTAAGCAAAATTGTAAAGAAGCTTCATGTTTTATCTTTCTGCCCTAAATCGTCTTTCTCTATTAGTTTCTGATGTTCTGGGTTCTTGCTCCAGAGGGATAACTGATCCTTCCTGAGGCTCCACCCCTCTGGTCACAGAAGAAAGCTGTTCTGATACATCCGAACATGCCACGAAGTTTATTTTAAGTGTCTAACCTGTCCTAAGCCCTGGGAACACAAAGGATTGCTCCTCTCAAGTTGGCTGCAGTCTAGCGAGGGTGATGGAAAGGTACCCTCAGCAGTTGTAACCCAGAGCCATCAGTCTTCCAGTAGAAGGAAGTCTGGGTTGCAGTACGAAGCTCATGGGGCGTCAGTTACCCAACTGTGCGGAAAGCTGCCTGGAGTCGGTGACAACCGGACTTAGTCTGGAAGGAAAAACCAGTGGTCTCAGAACAAAAACGGCACACGCGCATGTGCACAATCGCAGAGATGAGAAAGGCGATGGCCATCGAGAGTATGACCCCCTCCCGAGGTGAGTGAGTTCTCTCAAAGCCAGGCAGTGGGTCAAGCCCAGGGCCTGGATTCTAGCCTGGGAGTCTGCTGTCTACACACCGCAAACAGACCAGATGCCCAGGCCTGACTTCAGTCTCTAGGACATCCCAGTGGGTCACCTGTGCTTCTGGAGATGCCCCAGTCTTTCCATGCTGTACCCCCACAGATTAAGGTAAAGGGGAGCCCACTCTCTAGAGTCATTTGAGTTCTCTGAATGAACCACATACAAGAGATAGAGAACAGAATAATGAAAAATTAATAGCATCCCTGAATACTGTGCCAGACACTGCTGGTAGAACTTACATGTTTTAGCTCTGAATCCTCATAGTTAGTAGGTAGGTGGTGGCTCAGTGGTAGAGAATCCGCCTGCAATGCAGGAGAGGTGGGTTCGATCCCTGGGTCGGGAAGATCTGATCCCCTGGAGGAGGGCATGGCAACCCAGTCCATTATTCTTGCCTGGGGAATCCTACGACAGAGCAGCCTGGCAGGCTACAGTCCACAGGGTGGCAGAGTCGGGCACGACTGGAGAGACTTGAGAAGCCTCTGCAGCGCTGGGGATGCCCATTCTGTGACTCACAGGGAGATGGCGTTAGTGAGAGGCATAACTATTCACAGCACCGAGTTCCGGGCCAGCCTTCCACTCCAAGGGCATGCAGCCTTTTCCCTGTTTTGAGCTGAGACTGGATGCATCACGAATTCAATGGACACGAACTTGGACAAACTCCAGGAGATGGTGGGGACAGGGGAGCCTGGCGTGCTACAGTCCTTGGGGTCTCGAAGAGTCAGACACGACTTGGCGACTGAACAATTCCAGAATCATATGCTTGTGTCTGTTAATCACTCAGTCATGTCCGACTCTGTGATGCCAAGGACTGTAGCCTGCCAGGCTCCTCTGTCCATGGAATTCTCCAGGCAAGAATACTGGAGTGGATTGTCATTCCCTTCTCCAGGGGATCTTCCTGACACACGGATCAAACCCAGGTCTCCTGCACCGCAGGCAGGCTCTACCATCTGAGCCACCAGGGAAGCCCCATCACTTGCTTAGATGCTACTCACTGCCTGACTACAAGATCCCTGCTCCAGACTTCCTGATGGCAACAGAGGTAGGAAGTGTGGACTTTCGGAACATTTTCTCTACTTTTTAGGAATTGGCTACACACTTCTCACTATGTCCCTAGAGAGATATGCATTCTTTTCCCATTTGGAAAATGGAGCAGCTGGTTCTGATGGACATTAATGAACCCCTGAACTAGGCGAACTAGGAGTTGTAAAGGTGAGGGGAATAGATGTTTAGGGTGACAGAATGTGTAAAGGCACTGGGGCAGGGAGCCGCATGATCACACATTCAGGAAACAGGCAGAAGCGCTTGGGTGGCTGGAGTCCAGAAAGGCGGGAGGGAGGGCTCAGCTCTCCTTCCCCAGGTGGCAGCAGGGGCCGGGCTGGGGGAGCAACACCAAGTCTGCGCTGTGCGGGGATGGCTCCGACTGCAGCGTGGAGAGTAGATTAAACAGAGGAAGGCTGGACTGGAGAGACTAGTCGAGAGGCTGTTGGGTTGGAGAGGTGAGAAGTGACCTTGGCCGTGGAGAGCAGAGAGCGTACGTAAGAGCTCCTCAAGAGGCGGAAACCTTGGCCCATCCTCCGCGAAGCAGCAAAATGTGAAGAGAGGGTCAGCTCGTGTTAGCCCTCCACGTAGAGCTCTTCAGAGGTTTCCGCCGCCCTTGGGATGATCCCAGAATCCTTTTCAGCAAGCTGGCTCCTCTCAGATGCCCTACCGTGCAGACCCAGGCCCTCTTTATTCTGGCCTCAGGCTTTCTCGCAGGCCCTTTCTCCTGCCTGAGTCACTTTGCCAGCAACTTCCACAGGGAGGATCCTCTCTGGTTTTTAAGCATCAGCTGAATATCCCCCTCCTCGGAGCAGACATCCTAGGGAGAAGAGACACACCATTATCTCCCTCAGCACCTCATGGGTGCTCTCCCCAGCCTTAGAGTAGCCGGCCGTTTTCTTTAGTTTTCATGTTACTGCGTTTTGTTGGTCTCCTCCTGAGGAGCCTGAGACCTGTGAGAGTGAGGGTCCTGTCTATCTGCTTCTACAGTCCTGTGCCTGCCCTGGCAGGTTCACCCCTCACCAAGTACTTGCCCCATCAGCAAATCAGTCCACGCAGATAGCTCGGGGAGTGCCAAGGTTCGGGCAAGCACTGGGGCTGGGTGGTGGTAACCTTCTCCAAGCACCAGATTTGGTCAAAAGAAAAAAAAAAAATCACTTTTTTTAGATCAAGAAGCTACCTGTCAGCTTGCTCTTTATTTCTTCTTTCTTCCTGATTGCTGTTGTTGCGTTGCTAGGTTGTATCTGCCTTTTTGTGACCTCATGGGCTGCAGCATGCCAGGCTCCCCTGTCCCTCACTATCTCCTGGAGTTTGCTCAGATTCATGTCCATTGAGTCAGTGATGCCATCTAGCCATCTCATCATCTGCTGCCCACTTCTCCTATTGGCTTCAATCTTTCCCAACCTCAGGATCTTTTCCAATGGGTCGGCTCTTCTAATCAGGTGGCCAAAATTTTTTTCAGAAGGTAACAAGTTAGGGCCATTGGCCTAGAAACTCCCAGACAAGGCGAAAAGTTTGTGAAATTTTCTTCTTCCAGCGTCGTTTGTTAGATCCATATTTTGTTTCATTTTCTTAAAAGTTGTCAGGACAGTGAAAAGTAGACCTCATTTAACCAGCTGACCAAAACAGCAAAAGGTCAAAGTCAGCTGCATTTGTATTATTGAGGAGATTTGCAGATTACTATAAAATAGACCCTCTTCTGTATATATGGTTTTAATTAGTATTACTTTCTTTAGTGTTCTGGTTGCAAACTTTCTAATTGTAACCTCACTTCCAATGAGTAATCGTTGTCATTCCCCATAGAAGCTAAAGATTAGAAAACTGTATAATCCCTATATTCTAACTTAGGAAGTTGAAACAGAGAGAGATGACCTTTGCCAAGAAAGAGAGTGGTTTGATGGCTGAGTTAGCTTTAAATTTGAGGCAGAGCCCAGACTTTCAGCACTCTGCTAATGCTGTGTACTATTTTCACTTCCGTTTGCTTCCATGAGTATTTACCAAGCCACCAGCATCACATAAGATCAGTATGTGAGCTACAAAGGCTTTTCAAATTGCTAACTCCAGACATGGTTCAGGCTGTAAGTACCAGGACGCCACTGGGAACAGCTGCTTCTGAATTAGACATAAATCTAAGCAAGGCTCCAATATAGCAAACGGTGGGGAAAAGACCTTGTCTCATTAAAAAGCTAACAGCAGAGGGTATCTGATAGTAAAATCTTGGCAGAACGTAAAATACCTGTTTACTGCCAATGCTAGTCACACAACATTAAGGTTACCTATTTAAGCACAGAGCCCTGGCTGCTCCTCATATATAATTCTATCAAGGAATCTCCCTCGTGAATCTTAGTTGCCTTTGGAGTGAGTAGAAACGCTATTGCCAGGATAACCAGGGCCCAACCTTACAGGGACTTGTGCTGCTGCTGCTAAGTCACTTCAGTCGTGTCCGACTCTGTGCGACCCCATAGACGGAGATAAAAATTAATCCCTCGAATTATGCCCAGAAGCAAATCAGTGACTAATGGAGACCAGCAAGCAGAGGCATAACTAACCTCTTGGCTCCTGAAACAGCCAAAGTTCTTGAATAATTTTCCAGGGTAGCTCTTTAGTGGAGCAGAGAGACTAAATCCCAGCTGAGTGTTAGAAACAGGAGCTAAGCAGGCAGGGTCTGTTTAATTTTCCTTTATCCTCCGTCCTGGCCCTCGTCCATGGCTGTGTTCAGGGTCTTGAGTTTGTTACAGGGTGACCAGCTCACACCCCATAAAAAGGTAATTTTTTGAGTTTTACTTTTATGCAGCCAGAAGGTAACTTCAAGAAAAATCCTAGGGAAAAAAACATCCCATGGGAATATTTTTAATCAAGCAGCACACATTTCCCATATAAATGTTGCATAGGAACTGTCAGGAAAATAACCCATTAAGTAAAATATTCCAGAGTTGAATCTAATAAAGCTGGTTAGGAAAATCCACCCTTATACTTTGGAACAGAACATATAATAAAGCTAGGAGAATGTTCAGCATGGTGTTAAACTCCACAGAACAAATCCAGAGGCTTCGCAGAAAAGCAGAGTAAGAAACAGAAAAATAAAAGGGTGACAACATTCTAGCATAGTCGCAATTCAGAGATCTAACTTCAAATAAAAGAAAAAGAAATTCAGTTCACAAGTCAGGATGGAACAGTTATTCATGGCTAATTACTTTTTAAAAGATGGTGACGATGGGTTAGTTTTCCCTGATATTGATGAAGGAAAACCTTTGGGGAAATCATTTGCAAAGGTTAGCAAAGATATGAATTATTCTCGGATACGTTGGAAGGCAAAGAAGAGGAAAGAATAAGTAAAATACTAGTACAGTCTAGAGAAGGTCATCAAGACAAGGGAGCCGATCCTATAAATCACCATTTTCTAAAATCCAAACCTGTCATCAATATGTCTCCCAATGAGTTATTTTCTAGGAAGGATGATTTGTTATGAAATGTACAGCAACTTACCAGACAAATGACTTTAAATAATTTTGTTCAGGAGTACCTTGTGAAAGGCAAGATTATACGCCATTGTTCCACCTATAAATTAAGAACCCTTGCAGAACAATTACTGGAGGTACCATTTTAATGTGTGCTCTTGGCTTCGGTCTTAGAAAAGTTGGTGATGTGTAGTGACACCTGCTCACAGAGTTCACCTGAAAAAAGACAACAGAGAAAAAAACAAAAAACCTGGGTGGTTTTCACAGTCTCTGAATATAGGTTAATTATAGATTATAGCCTAGAGCTGTGATCAAAGACCATGCACGTTTGTAAGAAAGGAACAGACTGCGGAATGGTTGGTCCGTTTATTTTCATCATCAAAGAGGCCTGTAAATAACAGGAGGAGATGCAGATCAAAGCAAACCCTTCCCCTGGGTCTGGTGAAGCCAGGGCTGTTTACCATACACTAGCTGTTCAGCAATCCTTATGTAAACTCTCTCCAAAATACACATAGATGCAGGGTAGAAGGGATCCATACAAATGGCTCTGCATATGTGTGGGTGTGTATGGAGGGGCTCGCATGTGAGGCCACGTGTTCCCCCTCCACTGAGGGGTCCCTCTGAGAACCTTGACACTGGCTGATAGACACACCTTAAAAAGAAAAGATGCATTTCCCTGCTGTTGTCAAAAGCATGGCAAACAAAATAAAGCCCATTAGCTGGGACTGTTTAGCCATCCGGTCTTGATACAGAAACTTGAAGCAATTACCGAGACAACAGGGTTAATTCCACTTGGACAGGAATTTATTTAATCTGACTTGCTAAAGTCACAGCTGAAAATTCTCATTTGAATAACATTTAAATGAATTCATCGGGTGTTTTTTCATGGTCCCCTGTCTGGGCTCTCTCTCCTCGAGGTTGACTGACCTGTTCACTGCCCTTCCCACTCAACCCAGATACTCTTGCAACATTCTGCATATGATGTTTTTAATAGTGTGCCGCTCTCCACCTGCAGCATGAACCCTCCCTTCTACCCTGCGTGTATCTCTTACAGACCTGTACATACCTCTACTCAGAGGTACCGTAGCTTATTTATAC
>SJYX01010440.1:0-11824 GCA_006410675.1 Oreotragus oreotragus | reverse complement strand
GGAAAACTGAGGCCCAGAGAGGCTAGGTAACAAGTCCATGGTCCCACAGGAAGATTAGAGATCACACTCCCCCCATCACCAAAATAGAGATGAGTGAAGGCATCAGAGCCAGGCCAATCTTCACTGACCCTCCTATGATGGTTTTAAAGCTCATCCACAAATTCTTTGACTTCTCGCATCAGGAGCTGGACTACAATTTTCCTCCCCTTGAATACGGCCTTAGTGACACACTTCTAAGAAACAGAATATAGCAGACCTGTCATAAAAGTCGACACAGTATCCACTTGGCTCTGTCTCTGATGCTCACCCTTGGATCAGCTGCCATGATGTGAAGAAGCCTACGCCCTATGGAGGGGCCATGGGCAGTTATTTGGTCACAGACCCCACTGCAGACCACACAGGGTGGGCCTTGTGGGGGTACAGCTCATGCACTTTTCCAAGGCTCCCAGCTCAGAAGGACTCTGCTATCTTGGAAGTCTTAATAATTACTGAACAAAGGGCCAGTGTCTTCATTTTGCCCTGAACTTTGTGAATCATGTCCTGGACCCAGATGACAGCCACACATGAGCCAGAAAGCCTTTGAAACCACTCCAGCCCCAGCTACAGAGTAGCTGAAAGACCCAAGTGATGACGACCCAGCTGAACCTGCCAACCCTAGAACCACAGAAGATAATCATGGAAGACAATCGCTGTGCTGCTTTGACCACAAGGCATGGCACGGGACGTTGTAGATAACTCAGAAGGCTAATGTTAGATCTTAATCACATCAGATAAGGACCATAAGCACTTAGTCTACATGCAAAGTACAGCAGGCATCAGCCTGGAGATGCTTTTTGCTGTTGTTGATTCATTTGTTTTTAAGCACCCAGGTGATGGTGATACTCACGAATAGTCCATAAAGATTGTGTTGGGGAAATTTTCTACCTCTGGTTCTGTGCCCAGGGGCAGATATTTCAAAGAGTTCATAAAAACCAGCCTTCAAACTTCGAGAAATTACAAAATGTTGCCAACAAAAACTGATTCTATCAAGGCAAAACCAACTACTCAGCCACAAAAAAAACTAAGTAATGCCATTTGCAGCAACATGGATGCAACTAGAGATTATCACACCAAGTGAAGTAAACCAGAAAGGGAAAGACAAATACCATGTGATGTCACTTCTTTGTGGAATCTAAAATACGGCACAAATGAACCTATCCACAAAACAGAAACAGACTCACAGACATAGAGATCAGACTGGTTGCCAAGGGAGAGTGAGATGGGGGAGGGATGAATTGGGAGTTTGGGGTTAGCAGAGGCAAATTATTATATATAGCACAGATAAACAACAAGGTCCTACTGATAGCACTGGGAACTGTATCCAATCTCCTGGGATAAACCAAAATGGAAAAGAATATTTTTAAAAAAGAACGTATGTGTGTGTAAATCTGAGTCACTTTGCTGTACAGCAGAGATTGGCACAACATTGTAAATCAACTATACTTCAATAAAAAAGACAAAAACACCCCCCAATTCAGCCCCACCCCATAAATAGGAGATGGGGTGTCTGTGACCCACCTCCAGATCTTTCTCCAGGTCATAGCTCTCCAGAGTCTGGAAGGCACTGGAATACACCTCCACTGCTTTGGCATGGAAGACCATCTCAATGGTCACAAAGTCCGAAAAAATTTTCTGTGGGGAGAGAAACCCAGATCATGCAAGTAACGCTGTAAGAAGGGCTGTTCTGGGCGCTCACCTCAGATGTGGACCAACCAGGGGGCAAGTCCTCGGTGGGGAATTTCAATATATTATTTCTAATTATTTTTGTTTGAACCGTTAATGCATTCCCATGGTTCAAAAATTGCACAGGGGTTGTTCCAGAAATGTGTGAGGTCTTGTGAACTTTCTGAAGGGTGTCATTTTCTCAGCTGTTGTCCAGCTGGGCTTCCTCACTCAGCCCTTGTTTCTCTCACTCCAAGGACTGGTGTTTGCAAATTGACAGCTACAAACTTGCAGCCCCTGTCGCCCACAGACTGGAAGTGGGCCTTACAGGATGGGGAGGGGGCGCTGCTGGTAAGACAATGCCAGGTCCACTGGCCCCACAACCTGATGGACCAGTTTGTCAAAATGTTATTAGTGATAAAGAGTTTTGCCTCTCTAGATCAGATGGTTCGGCTTGGCTCAGTAAACTCTCACAGAGCTCCTGCTGCGTGGCCGGCTCCAGTGGGGGCTCTGTGCAGGCCCAGATAAGCTCCTACTATGTGTCATGTCCAGCACAGTCTTATTGTGTCTCAGGGCCCAGTGGGGGTTTCTGCTGTGCCGTGAACCCAGCACAAGCACCTACTGTGCCCCAGAACCGAGGGGAGGCACCTACTGTGTGTCAGGCCCTTCCTACGTGCTATGTTCAGTACAAGTTCCCACTGTGAGGGAGGCATCATCAGGACACATGCTTGGTGTTGGGGCAGGAGCTCCGCAGTTTGGGAATTCGCCTCTTCCGGTCACATGGGAAGCACGTGAGGGAGGCGGGCCAGAGAAAGCCGCAAAGCCACCTGGGAGAAGGTGGCGGGCCAGCGGGGGACGCAAAGCCATCTGGGAGAAGAAAGGCCTGAGGAGGCAAAGCGCGGGCTGGAAATCCGTGCTTCCCGCCTCCTTCCCTCGTGCCCTGCCGGAGGCAGTGCTGGCGGTCAGGCGAAGCCTCCTCCTGCTCTTCACTGGTGCTTGGCCCTGAGGGAATGACGTTCCCTCTCAAACCTTAGTTGCTTCGTCAGCACGGAAGGGACAGGAGTGGTCCCAGTCACAGAGACCTGTGAGAGGTTCAGCCAGGGCCGCGGCCCTCGACCTGTGGACGCCTCGTCGACGCCGGCCTCACCTGGGGGCCGGCCAGGCATGCAGATTCCCGGTCCACCCGGGCCCACTGGCTGCCACAAGGCGCGCCCGTCGGCAGCGTTTTAGGGAGCCCTCCAGGGGATTTCTGACGCCCGCTCGGGTAAGCGAACCCCCCTGCTTGGAAGCGGGGCTTCTGTTCTTTTCTCGGCGTTAGAGTTCATTTGTAAATATTTCATTAGAAGTGTGACGTAAAACCCACAGACAGTATTATTTCCAGTTCTGGTTTTCATCTGTTTGAAAATTTGTTGGTCCGGGGAACGGTCTCTTACAGACGGAATCCCCCAGATGTGAAGGACGCCCGCGTCGCCCCGCGTGCCTCCGCCGGCCTCTGACCGTGGGGAATCGTGTGCGCGTGCGTTGGCCGCAGCCGCATCAGGTGTTGAACAGGCGTGCTGGCGGTTTTAGGTTCTGCATGCAACGTGCATGCTTGAGCAGTCATTATTAGTGTTTCACTCGCTTCATTCGTTCGTTCTTTCATTCATTTCCCAAACGTTTACTGAGTACTCACCGAGCGCCCTGCCCTGGAGCTGGTGCCCGGGACCCAGGAGGGGCCGTGGCGGGCAGGGCCCCTGCCTGTATGGGAGGCAGGCATGGAACGGCAAGTTCTCCCAGACTCTCCACCACCCCATCAAGGGCTCTGCATGATCTGTCTCCTCCAGGGTGTCATCCCTGTCAGGACAGGGCCTCTCTTGGCTGGCTGTGGTGTCCCCAGCTTCAAGCATAGTGCCTGGCACATAGTCAGTGCGTATTCAACATGTGTTAGATTCACCAGTGAATTAAAGATACAACGAACGCACCCTCAGGGATAACTGTGCCGCGCCCCCCACCCCCCCANTGTGGTGTCCCCAGCTTCAAGCATAGTGCCTGGCACATAGTCAGTGCGTATTCAACATGTGTTAGATTCACCAGTGAATTAAAGATACAACGAACGCACCCTCAGGGATAACTGTGCCGCGCCCCCCACCCCCCCACCCCGGTCTCCCGCCGCCAAGCCGGGGGTGGGGGCTGGGGGGTGGATCAGTGTGTGTTAACAGTTGATTGGACCAAGTCTAGGGTGCAGGTGAGTTTCTCTGAAGGACAGGAGGTGTGGATTCGATGCAGAGTAATGCCAGAGCTCCTTGGTGGAGGACAGAGCCTGTGCAAAGGCCCTGAGTTATGAAAGGCCTTGGTGCAGGTGAGCTTGGAGTGGTGTGTCCAAGATGAGGCTGGAGGGCTGGACTGGGGTTTTGGGGACCTTGGGAAGATTTTAGCTTTTCTTTTTTGGAACAAAGGAAGCACAGAACGGTGTTAAACCCACACCAGTGACAAATCAGAGCTGCCTTTTGTGAGATTCCTGGGGCTGCAATTTGGAAAATGGATTAAAGGAGGGGTCAAGAGTGGGTGCAGGGGCATCTATGACCATCTTGCCCTTAAAGACCCTGACTCCCTGGGGGCTCTGGTAAGAGCTGGGGTGCTGGGCCTTTCTGAGTGGGGTCAGGGTGGAAGGAGGAAGGCTATGTGT
This sequence comes from Oreotragus oreotragus, assembly GCA_006410675.1. Classification (NCBI taxonomy): domain Eukaryota; kingdom Metazoa; phylum Chordata; class Mammalia; order Artiodactyla; family Bovidae; genus Oreotragus; species Oreotragus oreotragus. The sequence continues at coordinate 7,458 of SJYX01010440.1, read as the reverse complement.
GACTGGGGCTTCACAGAGGAAAGGAGGCAGTCAGGGTGAGCCCTGAGGGTCCTGTGTGGAAAGGCAGGGGCCTGGGAGAGACTGCCCAGTTCTCCTGGCAGGCAGGGAGCCAGCTGGGTGTGAGAGTCAGGGATGCCAGTGCTGGCTTCCGGGAAGACAGCTGTGCAGGACAGCTGCCCAAGCAGCCGGCCTCTTACCGCCCACGGCAGGATGAATCCAGGATTTACTGTTCTGGGAGTCAGGGCCCTGAGAATTGGGCGGGCACAAGATCACACACACACTGTCACAGGGAACACATGTGTACTCACACAGGTGCAAACACACCAAACCACACACGAGACAGCCCAGAGTACTTCCGACCAGGGACCAACCACCCCTACCTGAATGTCCTTCAGCTTCTGCTTTTGGAAGGTGTCCACTGTCTCCTCCAGCTGGTGGGAGGTGCGGCTGGCATCCACTGAGGCCCTCTGCACGCTGGTCTCTGCCTGGCCCCAGAGATAGGAAGTGTCATGGGGACTCCATTCTGGATCATTTTCTGTTCTTTTGCCCTATTTTTGGGCCAGCTGTCCTGTGTAATAGGCCCCTCTTGCCAATTTGGTCATCGAAGGAACGGCCAAGTAGGACCACAGCAAAAGGGGCAGCTGCCACTTGGACAGACCCTCTTAGCTGTGTGACCTCAGTCAAGTGGCTTAACCTCTCAGAGTCTCAGTGTACTTGCCTGCAAACATGGGTCAGTAATAAGGCTTGCTTTGCAGGATTGTTCCAAGAATGAAAGAGTGGGCGCAGCTGAGCTATTACTCTAACTATAACCTGTTAAGTACTACACTGCTGCTGCTGCTGCTGCTAAGTTGCTTCAGTCGCATCCGACTCTGTGTGACCCCATAGACGGCAGCCCACCAGGCTCCCCTGTCCCTGGGATTCTCCAGGCAAGAACACTGGAGTGGGTTGCCATTTTCTTCTCCAGCGCATGAAAGTGAAAAGTGAAAGTGAAGTCTCAGTTGTGTCCGACTCTTAGCGACCCCATGAACTGCAGCCTACCAGGCTCCTCCATCCATGGGATCTTCCAGGCAAGAGTACTGGAGTGGGGTGCCATTGCCTTCTCCGTAGGTACTCCACATTTGCTGATAATTAATTCCTACATGTGGAAAGATTTTAGTTGATTACTTTATTGGTTGCTTTGATTTAATCTCTATGGCCTGACTCCATGGCAGGCCTGGCACATGAAGGAGCACACAGAGCTGAGTTGGGGTTGGCCCCTTAGCTCTCTGTGACTTTGGGCAAGTCACCTTTCTCAATTTCCTCATCTACAAGTGCCTGCCTTCTGCAAGCAGTAAGTAGGTAACCCCAGCAAGGAAGCAAGCTGTGGTGAGGAGTGACTCCTCTAGTTGCCTGAGTTGCATTGCTGATGGGACAGAACCCTGGTCTCCCAAGTCCCAACCAATGGCTTTCCCAAAACCTCTGACCCTCCCATCCTGAGCCCAGGGCCCTGCGCACACCTGCCCGGGTAGAGCTCACCTTGCCATTTTGTGAATCTGTTTATTACCTGCATGTGAGCTTGTCTTCCTCACCCAGATTTGTGACGCTCACCTGAGACTGAGAACGGGTTTGTTAGGGATCCAGGTTAACCAGCATCCCCTGGGGTGGCCCCCGCAGCCCCCACCCAGAGGGTGCAGTGGCACACTGCCCCGGCCCCTGCCCCCAGCCCCTGCCTTGGGAGGGATACGATGGTCTGTCTATCCGAAGGGGATTTCTGCCTCAGTTTCTCCAGTTTTTCCAGTTGTTTGATTTCATTGTTCCGGACACTTTTGAATTTCTTGATCTCAGCCTAAGGAACGAGGAGGGTGGTTTCCTGAGGTCCCAGCCCAGGCAGTGTCTCCCTCCCTGTGGCCCACTGCACAGCGCCATGCCCTTGCTCACCCGGGTCTGCTTTATTTGCACCCCGTAGAGCTTCAGGGGGTTGACGACCTTGGTCTCCAGCCTCTCTACCTGGGGGCACATAAACACACACACAGTCAGAACAGGTGGAGCCAGAGAGATGCTGAGAGGCTGTGCTGTCCCTGGCCTGCATTTATAGTGCTCTGACTGCATACCCAGGACTGCACATTGGGCCATCCCCCAACCTTGGGGTTGCGAGCTCCAGCCTGGGCTCAGGGCTCTGCTTCCCAAGAGCACAGTCACACATTTCCTCTCGATGAGCCCCATTTTCTGGCCTGTAAAATGGGTGTAAGGAGTGTACCCGCCCAGGGTTTCTTAGCAACTGGGTGGGACCCAGTGCATTTTATTTCTCCAGACTGCCTTAAGTTGTCACCAGGGAGGCTGACAGACTCACCTGGAACACAAACTAGCAGAGAATCCAGAGTGGACCACGCTGTGAGGCCCCAGGGACTGGCAGGGTTAGTGAGGGGAATACTTCACGCCCCCTGGGTTAGTGTCTGTGTGCAAGCCCAATACTAGACACTTAAATAAACATTAACGGTAATAGTAACAGTCCAGTTAAAGCTTGTGTGGATTAAGTGCTTACCCTGTCACACTAAGCAAGTGTAAGGGTCCCTCCAAGGGCTTTTCTTATAACCCTGATTGCCAGCCACCCACTCTCCAGAGGTTCTGACTCAGCAGGTCCAGGGCATGGCCCCAAAATCTGCCTTTCTAATAAGATCTGATAAGATCTGGCTTGACAGATGGGCCAGGGGAGCTGGAATCCCTTCCCAACCCCTTCCTCCTTTTCTATCAAGGCTTGTGGCTCTTCTAAATGCAAACCTAAAAAAAAAATTAATAATTATCCCAAATGCCAAAAGGGAAAGGAACATTTTCCCCTCCCTTTCTGTACAGCATTTCTTTGGAAAAACTTGGCAGTTATAGATCCTTTCTCTGTCCCTTTGAGGTGGATGTAAACCTTTTAAAAGCTAAAGAAGCCTCTGGCTGGTTTTACAACCAGGCCAGGCATCTCTGAACTGTAAACATCAGGAGGACAGTGTCTCCAGGAAGTTTCCCTGGCACTTGGCTCCAGGCTGTACCTACCTGCTTGTTAGAAAGAGGTTTTAGTTTTTCTCTGGATAAAGATGATTGGCCAGCCCAGTTGGCCCCGTAATCACCAGGTGGAATTAGGAAGTCCTCTGTGACAGAGGCTCTGTCCCCTTTTCTGTTCTCAGGGCATCCCCTCCCTGCGGACAGTCATCTCCTATCTCCAGAGAGTGTGCTTGGTGGGGAGTGACGATTCTCTGTTTTTGCCATCTGATCACCTGTAACATGCATTGTCTTCTGGTTTAATGCTTATTCGATAGAAAAGCTGTTTCAGTCTTTTCTACCATAGCAGAGGGGATTTTGAGGGGCTGGCTGGAGATTATTATTTTTATTTTATTTCATTTTACTTTTAATCCCAAGCTCCTGCTCCTGCTGCTGCTAAGTCACTTCAGTCGTGTCCGACTCTGTGCGACCCCATAGATGGCAGCCCACCAAGCTCCCTCATCCCTGGGATTCTCCAGGCAAGAACACTGGAGTGGGGTGCCATTGCCTTCTCCGCCCAAACTCCTAGTCTGTCCCTGAACGTTCATTTACAATATTGTTAATTTTTGCTCTACAGCAGAGTGGTTCAGTTACACATTCTTCTCCATTATGGTTTATCATTAGATAGCGAGTATAGTTCCCTGTGCTCTACAGTAGGACCTTGTTGTTTATCTATCCTATATGTAATAGTTTGCCTCTGCTAATCCCAAATTCCCAATCCATGCCTCTCCCACGTCTTCCCTCTTGGCAACCACAAGTCTCTCCTCTGTATCTGTGAGTCTGTTTCTTTTTTTAGAGGTTTATTCGTGTCATATGTTAGATTCCACATATAAGTGATATTTATGACACTTTATCTTCCTGATTTCACTTAGTATGACAATCTCTAGGTCCATCCATGTTATTGCAGATGGCATTATTGGTGTTTTTAATGGATGAGTAGTGTTCCGTTGTATATACACCACATGGAGTTTCCATTTTTAATTCTTTCCCTGACTCCCTGCATCTTTCTTGTCTTGCACAAACCTCCAGGCTCTCAGTTCTATAAACTAAGATTTGACCCTGGCTTCTCTGGGGATGTCTTTGCAGGAGATGCATCCACTAACTGTGGACCGCACCAGGCTGCGCCAACCCTCAGACTGCCCTTCCACCCTGGGCAGTGGGTCCTCTGGAGCTGCCTGCTCACCTCAGCTTGCCTGTAATCTTGCACTTTGGCCAAGTCCTCAGCGAAGTTCCTCAGGGTGGCCCGCATCTCTGGGTTCTCTGTATTGGCGAAGCTGATGAGCTCTTTGACCAGCTGGTCAGCCTTGTCACGCAGCCGGGCTGTCTTGCGGGTGTAGGCGGCCAGCAGTGAGCAGAACTGGCCAAAGGACTTCTCGGCGTTGGTCAGTGTGTCCTCCATCACCCGCACCTGGCTGTCCCTGGGGAGGCAGGGGCCGGAGGGGCCATGCTGGGCAGTGACACCCAACCAGGTCACTCAGTGACACAGGGATTGCCCACCGACTGCCCTCCTCCTCAGTGGTAGGCCTGGCCCAGGCGCCTGCTCCCCAAGATAATACCCACAGTCTCTGGGTCAGGCCAGCAAGGCAGATGCCAGAGGCCAGAGGGGTCATGGAACTGGTCAGTGGCCAGGCAGGCATGCAAGGTGGGTTTGTCTCCTAACTTGGCCTTTTGCACTGTGAGATCCTTTAATGGGGCTTTATCTTCCAGGTAGAGTTGGTCTGTATTCCAGCCATCCTGAGAAGCAGTGGCCTCTTTTCTATGAAATTCCCTGAGTCTGTCTTTTTCCTGAGCTGTTGAAATTCTCTGCCTTCTCTGTATCATAAAGCTTTTATTTTTGGAATTAATAAACTTTTTTAGGGGGGGAAATAGTTTTAGGTTTACAGAAAAACAGTGGAAAGTACAGAGTGTTCCCACAAACCGTTCCCTCGGACGTGGTATCCCCTATTATTAACAGCCTTCCTTTCTGCAGAACCTTTGTAACAAAAGATGAACCCATGGTGATACATTCTTATTAACTAAAGTCCCTCATTTACATGAAGGTGCCCTCTTAGTGTGGTGCATATCATAGGTTTTGGCAAATGCTCAATGCCCGTCTCCAGCTATCACAGCATCATAGGGGAGTTTCACTGCCCTAAAGACCCTGTGTTCTGCCCTTGGGTCCCTCCTGCCTCTCCCAGCCCTGGATCTTGTTTGTCCTTGTGGTGCTCCATTCCTGTTGTGCAGCGGGGTGGGAGGCGAGGGCTTGTTGACTCATTTTTTGTGTGCTGCTAGCCGGCAGCCTGCCCATCAGAGGTGTTACATGAAGTACGGAGTGAGTGAGGACCTGCTTTATTTTGTCTTCCCGAGACAGCTGAGTGGCACAGTCAGACACTCGCCTCCCTCTCATCTCACTGCACCCTCTCCTCATCCCTCATCCCAGGTGGTTGCTGCCCTAGCCGCCTCTGTTTGACCAAACCTCCCAGCCGTGCATTCCTCTAATCATATCTCTAAGGCTGGAAGCTGGGAGGAGGGCTTTTTGTCCTCCTCAGAAACCCTAATTGGCTCAGTGCCCATCGTGTGCATGACCCTGCAAGCAAGGTAAATGGAGGCCAGAGAGGTGAAGCACCTTGCTCCAGGTCACACAGCCACTTGCATTCTCTGTCCCTCCAGGTGGAATCCTTCGATCCCCTCAATCAGAATCACCTAGGGCACAAGTTAAGCCTGCAGAGTCCCAGCCCACCCTCCCCCAGGCTTGTGACCTAGACTCCCTGTGAGTGGGGCCCAGGGGTTACATTTGTAAATAAACACATCAGGTGGTCCAGAGTTTGCAATCCCCAGAGGATCCAGGTGTGGAAACAGCTGGCTAAGGGACAGGCAGGTTGAGAAAACAATGATCGAATCAGGCTGCAGGCAGTAGGGTTGGGAACAATTCCACAGAAGGGAATGCCTGGTGGGGTTTTGAAGCATGAAGGGATTTCCTAGGTAGAGATGAGCTAGAGAAGTTGGAGTGGACTGTGTAAATTTAGCTACCCCAGGTCGGTGGGCAAAAATGCTGGAGAAGTAGATGGAGGCCAGATCTGGAAGCCTCCATGGTCCCTTGACCTTGAGGTGGGTGTGGTGCAGGCAGGAGAGCATCCTTACCACCACCCCCTCAGCAGTCCAAGCAGCCTCATCTGTCTCAGTTAATCTGGCCCTGAGAACCTGGTCGCCCCCCTCCCTCTCAGCTGGGGCCAGCGTGGAGCTGCTTACCTGGAGAGAATGATGTTCATTGTGATCAGAGGCAGCAACTGTCCTGGTCTTAGGGAATAAGGACAGGGCCCCAGGGGTCCCCCAGGCCTGGGAGAAGTTGCACAGGGCTGGGCACAGCTGTGTGGTCCTGGCTCAAGGGACGCTGCCACTTGGTTGCTGGGCAACGTGGCTGCCCACAGTAATCCTGGGAGGAGCCTCTGCTGGTCACCAGGGCAACCTCTCCTGGGGCCAGCCTCCCCAGGCGGGGTTAGGAGGCCTCACTCTGCCATGCACTGGTCCAGGTAGGGCCCCAGAGAGGTCCCTGCTCTGGTGAAGACAGAGGTTCTTATGGACCTGGCAGTGTGAGGGCTCCCGCAGAGGTGCAGGGACTGGGTTTAGGGCTGCTGGCTTGGGATGCAGCCCTGGGCCTAGCTGTGTTCGTAGGTCCTGTTGCTGGGACTCCTCCCACGAGAAGGCCGCCCACCCACCCCAGGCTCCTGAGAGACCTGGCTACTCAGGAGAGGTGTGTGAAAAAGCACAGAGGGAATGTGGGTGTCCTGAGGACTTGTTGCTGAATGGAGGGGAGGTATAAATATGTCTTAAATATGTTAACCCTCATTTTTGCTGCTTGTTTCCCCCTTGTTATCAACTTCCTTTTTAGTTTTATAAGAACTTACTTTTACTGTTAGAAAAGTAAGAAAACAAAGATAACACAGAAACGGATACAGCAGCACATCAAATTGTACTGAGTGGAATACATTTTGCTAATTGTTAGATTTGTGCATTTTAGTACATCTACATTTTACTCAAAGAATTATGAAGTTAACAACCACAACAATGATAGAAGATTGGATGGGAAGAGGTGAAGGCAGAAAAACAGAATGTTGGTAACTGTTACCCTGGGGGACCCACTGCTCAAGTCTTCACTTGTATATGCCTGGAGGTCTTCATAATGAAGAGCGATCTTTTTAAAAATGTATATGAAAGTAAGGACTTTATTTTTATTGATACATAGTAGATTTACAATGGTATGTTAGTTTCTGGTGTATTACAGAGTGATTCAGCTTTCAGTTCAGTTGCTTAGTAATGTCTGACTCCTGGTGACCCCATGGACTGCAGCACGCCAGGCTTCCCTGTCCATCACCAACTCCTGGAGCTTACTGAAACTCATGTCCATCAAGTCGGTGATGCCATCCAACCATTTCATCCTCTGTCGTCCCCTTCTCCCACCTTCAATCTTTCCCAGCA
>SJYX01010438.1:0-12043 GCA_006410675.1 Oreotragus oreotragus | reverse complement strand
CCCAGGCAAGAATACTGGAGCGGGTTGCCATTTCCTTCTCCAGGGGATCTTCCCAACCCAGGGATTGAATCCAGGTCTCCCGCATTGCAGGCAGAGTTTTTACCAACTGAGCCAGCAGGGAAGCCCTATGTAGTATGTCTGATATTAATTTCTAAGTGTAGGATTTGTTCATAGTTGTTTTTAAGCAATAACTCAAATGGATTTAACAGTTGCATAACTGAAATTTCCTTTCTCATCTTGTTGACTTGGTACAGATGAGCCTAAATATGCCTAATGTGAAACATTTCAAAGAATGGGAGGATATATCAAGCATAAGTAAGCAAGTTTTACTAGTTTATATAGGAAACTTCTTCAGCAATAGTGGAAAAGTCTGTATTTTGGGAGCGACTTATCAAGTTATCACTTGAAATTACTTTTTCATTTGATCTCCAAGCATCAGTTGAAATCAAAAGAAATACTATTAAATGATAAAGTGGGCAGAAACCTGAGTTAAGATTTTAGAGGATACATAACTAAAAGGTTGGAAGATTCTAAAAATAGTCAAATTAATCTCGGTATGAAGGCTGAGATGGGCGTTTTTTAAAAATCACTGATATTTAATGCATACATAGAATAAAAATAGAAAGTAAAGGTAACTTCAAAAATATTTATTTTTACATTCCGAATATGTGAAAGGCTGCTATAATGTAGAAGAGGATTTTGATGATTAGATATATGTTCTTGAGAATTTTAAACAGTGTAAGTTACCAAAAAAGTCTCCTTTTCTTGGCTTCGGTTATTAACCTAGATCACCTTAACTTATTTTTGTTGGAAAAATGTACTCTAAACAAATGTTCGCCTACGTACCATATGTTTTAGTTCATTTTTTTTTTCAAATAGCATATTAAGCATAGCCTCAATTGCTAAGTTGTCACACCTCCATTTTTGTACCTTTGTTTGAGCCTAATCTTAGCTGGATGGTAAACTACATTGTGCTTTAATGCAGTATATTTAACACAGAGCTTCTAAAATACAGAGTTGTTCAGTAAAACTGGCAGTAGCTTGAGCCAATCAGAACAAAATATCAATGGAATCTATTTAATAATATTCAAAGCTATTTCTTTGTTTTAGACAAGAATATACTTTCTAATTTTCTTTTGGTAATGAGGGATCATGACTTCATTTTCATCCAATATTCTTTTACTTGTTGGAATGATAAATAGGGGTAGCATAGGGAAGCAGTGATAGTCAAGGAAAATGAGACTCTCTAAAGAGAATAATGAGGAATTCTATGAAATTTGGCCAAATAAAAATCTGTGATTTCACACTGATGGTCACTGAATATCTTATACCTTTAATTTTCTACCCTGTGTGAGTGGAAGCCTCTGATTCCACATTACTTTACATGTTATAACATCAAAAAGCAAATCACTAAAATTGCCTACTGAAAGCACAAGAATAAAGTTTTTATCTTGATTATTTTTTGGAACCTTAAAAGTAGATGAAGACAGGGATCCAAGGATCCAAAGCCATTGACCGGCTGTAACCTTCTTTCTTGCATGCTTCATGCACAAGGCAGGTTCTTTGGGAGAGAAATGAAAGGCTCCTCTATAAGGCCTACAAAACAGACTTGTATAAATATTCCTTTCAAAGTGACAAATGGGAAAAATTATAAATTGATGAAACCTAATCTTTTAAACTTTAAAAACTTTATAAGTTTATTTACTAACAACAAAAGTCTTAGCATTATATATTTTTATAGATTTTTATATTTTCTGTAAAATAAAACTTTTTTTGAGCTAAAATGATGAATTTGCTATAAGAAAATTGTATTGGAATTTTGATGATTTGTATAGATATATATCAACGATATTAATTTAGAAGTCTAGGATTTGTTCATAGCTGTTTTTTGAAAAATCACTTCAAAGTAGCCTAATAGTAAGCTGTATAATCACTCATTGATGGTTTTATTACTAAGGTTATAATGATTGTTTTCCCTCTGAGTTGGTCCTTTACTAACCATCTGTTCTCACGTAAAATTGTTGTTTAGTCACTAATTCATGTCTGACTCTTTTGTGACCCCATGGACTGTAGTTTTCCAAGATCCTCTATCCATGGGATTTCCCAGGCAAGAATACTGGAGTGGGTTGTCATTTCCTTCTCCAGAGGATCTTCCCGAGCCAGGGATTGAACTCGTGTCTCCTGCATTGCCAGGCAGACTCTTTATCACTGTGACATCTGGGAAGCACACAGCTAAATAACAAAGAGCAAAAGGTACAGTTACTGAAACTTCAGAAGAATATATTAAGGTATACTTTTTCTACTATAGTGCCTAAATGCTGCTTTTTCTTTTTTTTCTTTAAAGCTGTTTTAATACTTTTGGCATTTTATAGTTTTTGTGTTAGCAAACATTTATTGAGTTTCAGTTTTGTGCATTTTTTCTAGAGCTTAGTGTTTTGATAAACATGCATATCATTTATTTCCGGCCTGTAAAAATTTTGGAATTCTGTGGGGAAAACTGAACTATATAGTGTTATGATTAGACAGTGAATATTATTAGCATTTGTGTGCAGATTATATTTCTAAATACAAACAATAGCATAAAAGTAGTTTACTTACGATTTATATTTTATTTTGTCCTTTTTTTTCCCCCTTATATCTTGCCTCTCTATCTGCCTGTATGCCCCTTCTGAAGCATTTAAGAACAAATTGAAGAAGGATAAAATAATTCACATGAACAATTCAGCATTTAGCTTCTAAAAACGTGAGCATTAACCTTAAAACCACACTACACTTCTCACATTAAGGAATTTAACCTTGATATAAAATTTTAATCTAATATATAGTCCATATGCACATATCCCAGTTATCTGAATGCTGTCTTTTTAGCTATTTTTTTTAATTCCAAAATCTAAGCAGTGATCATACATTTATTTTATTCTCCTTAATCTCCTTCAGGCCAGCAGCCTTCTCTTTGTCTGTATGGTATGAACATGTTTGTTGAGCTCAGGCTGATTGTTTGCAAAATGACTCTTAATTTGGATTTGTTTGTTTCCTCACAATTAGATTCAGGTAAAACATTTGGAGCTCACCAGGCTCCTCTGTCCATGGAAATCTCCAAGCAAGAATACTGGAGTGAGTTGCCATTTCCTTCTCCAGGGAATCTTCCCAACCCAGGAATTGAACCCAGGTCTCTTGCATTGCAGTCAGATTATGGTCTGAGCCACCAGGGAAGCCTAAATATTTGAGAGGAACTATGTCTTCGGGTTACAGTTAAGTCTTAGATGGTACTGTTATCTTCTCAGTGTGTAACATTCAGAGCCTAGCACATTGTTGAAATGCTGAGGGGCCTTCCTCGTAATTGTGTGTGTGTGTTAGTTGCTTAGTCGTATCTGACTCTCTGCAACCCTGCAGACTGTAGCCCACCAGGCCCCACTATGCACAGGATTCTCCAGGCAAGAATACTAGAGTGGGTTGCCACTTCCTTCTCCAAAAGGAACTATAGAAAGAAAGAAAGTGAAGTCACTCAGTCATGTCCGACTCTTTGCGATCCCCTGGACTGTAGCCTACCAGGCTCCTCCATCCATGGAATGTTCCAGGCAAGAGCACTGGAGTAGTTTTCCATTTCCTTCTCCTTCCTAATAATTGCTATAGGAGAAAGATATTATTATCTTAGATGATGAGATGGCTGGATGGCATCACTGACTCCATGGACGTGAGTCTGAGTGAACTCCGGGAGTTGGTGATGGACAAGGAGGCCTGGCATGCTGCGATTCATGTGATCGCAAAGAGTCAGACACGACTGAAGCGACTTAGCATGCATGCATGCACACACTTGGTGTTATGTTTGAAATTTAGAGTCTGGGTACTTTTGGTTGTTCCAGGTGTTGGTGGACAAATTGATATGTTTCTTGCCCTAATGGAATTTTTAGATTTTTAGTCTAGACACTTTGCCTTGAAAAAAACAGTTTTTTTTCTCTGCATTTCTCAGATTTAAGAATGAAACTCAACCACTCAGAATAATAGGGCTTGAATCTGAGTTGAGTATGTTACTACTTTAACTTTTTTGCTGCTATAAAAGTAATACGTGTTGGTTAGAGAAGATTTGGAAAATACAGGAAAGGATTTTTTTTAAAAAGACAATTTATATGGTCACACTCCTATTTGGAGAACCATTATTAGCATTTTTTTATTCTGTTCTATTTGCATGGGTGTATGTGTTTTTCTCAGTGGATTTGGGGAATCACACTGCTGCTGCTGCTAAGTCGCTTCAGTCGTGTCCGACTCTGTGCGGCCCCACAGACGGCAGCCCACCAGGCTCCCCCATCCCTGGGATTCTCCAGGCAAGAACACTGGAGTGGGTTGCCATTTCCTTCTCCAATGCATGAAAGTGAAAAGTGAAAGTGAAGTCGCTCAGTTGTGTCCAACTCTCAGCGACCGCATAGACTGCAGCCTATCAGGCTCCTCGGTCCATGGGATTTTCCAGGCAAGAGTACTGGAGTGGGTTGCCATTGCCTTCTCCGGAGGAATCACACTATATGTAGTATTTTATAATCTTCCCTTTTTACCTCTTATGAACATTTTCTCATACAATTCACGGTTCTTCTAAAATAGTTATTAATCATATGGATTTAACTGGTTCCTTATTTTTTTCCTCCCCCTGCTTTATTTGCCATTATAAGTAACTGTAATGAACATACTTATACCTATATTGTCACTTGTTTGCTTGTGATAAATTCCTAGCAGTAGAACTTGTAAATGGTGATTTTCCAATGTGTGGAATCACAGTGATGTGTGTGAGATGAGGGCCCACTTCCTTACCAGTCCTGGATTTTTATAATTAAAATGGAGACTCTGTGCCAGATAAAGATGGCGTATGCCCCAACCCCCGGCCTCCCGTTAGCTTCATGGATGAAGTATTTCTTCATCTTGTTTGCTTTTTTTTAATGTAAATGAAACTGGTGGCTTGAAAATAATGTCTTTATAAAACTGAAATGCCAAATTTTCTTCACAGGTAAGATTGATAACAACAAAACAAAAGATTTGTATCGAGATCTCATAACCATCTTTGACAAGCTCCTGTTGCCCACCCATGCCTCTTGCCATGTGCAATTTTTCATGTTTTACCTCTGTAGCTTTAAATTGGTGAGTATGTCATTTGCGTTATCGTAGCTTTTGTTATTCTTGCCCCAAATTTTCCTTAAAAAATGAAAGGTGGAGGGAAGTGTTGAAGAGGGACCATGAATCGACTATTTCTTTGGAGCTCATTTTACTTAGTGCCTCTAGTAAAATAGAAAGCCCTTCTCAACCTGTGGAAGGAGGAGAGGGCATTGCTGCCTATCAGCTGAAGCTGTGCTCTGAAAACGTCATCCTGCATTTGGTCCACTAGGTGGTGTCCTTCCCTTTAATTCAAGCCTTCACTAAAATCTCATAGGGACACAGTTGTAAAGCAATTATATTCCAATTTTTTAAAACCTCATATACAGTATGTAGCTTCATTTTTAAAAATTCTGTTTCAGGTGATATTAACTAGCCCAAACTAAAGTTTTAATCCAGGATTTTAAAACTTAAGAGTTTGTTTTTCTGTTTTGAGAACAAAGTAAAACCAAAGAACACAGGACTCTTCTTTGCGCTATTTCATAGCTTCCTAGTCCTAGTCTAGGAGAGTATTGTTCATGGGTAGGAAGGTTAAACTCAGTCTGCCCCAAAGCATATATTAGTAGCTTTTGAAAAGAGCTGTTTGAGAGAAGTTGGAGGTTGCATTCTTTGCTGAAAAGAAGTGAATTGGTCAGTTTTTCCCCTAGAGTTAGCATAATTAGTCAGATATCAACTGTACTTTAATCCTCATTTCTGTTTCTGGTTGAGTTTGTTATGTGCAATCTGGAGGGTATGGCAAAAGGGATTCCCATGTGAGTGTGGATAAACACTGCTTTCTAGTTATGGCTAAATATCAGAGTCATAGAGCTTTGTTTATTTATTTATGTTTTGGCTGCACCCTGGCAGTGAGAACACTGAGTCCTGACCCCTGGGCTGCCAGAGAATTCTCGCTTAACAGAGCTTTTACAGACTGCTGGATCCCAGAGTCCTGTCAGGGATGTGTGGGGTTCCAAAGCCCTAAGTGATGCTCAGCTGGTTTGGGCATCCAGTGAATTGTTTAAAGCTGGGGAATGCCTTTTGTTTCTGATAGTATTATCTCAGAGTGTTTTCAAAATAAGAACCATGATGACCCTATTCATTATTTAGCAGTATAACTGAGATACTGGAGCTTTCCCATGTTGGTGAGTTAAAAATCTTAGAATTCTGCTAGCTAGAATATCTGAAGCATTAGAAAAAGAGGAGACCAACACCTTCTCTTTTTATAGGGATTTGCGGAAGCATTTTTGGAACATCTCTGGAAAAAATTGCAGGATCCAAATAATCCTGCTATCATCAGGCAAGCTGCTGCAAATTATATTGGAAGCTTTTTGGCAAGAGCTAAATTTATTCCTCTTATGTAAGTAACCTGATTTTCCAAGTGCTTTTCTTATCATGCTTTAAAAAAGAATATAGTATTGTCTCAAGTCAGAGAAATAACTGCCTTATTTTTGTGGCCTATCTTTAAGTGGAAAATTTGTTTCTCCACTCTGTGCAAGATGTTTATATTTCCAAGAGGCAATTTCAGAATAAAATGTCTCATTTTTAAACTGTAAAACCTCACATGCAAAGCTTTTGTCATCTGTATCGTTGCACTTGAACATGAAGATCCGTTTGTCTTCATGGATGGGTACAGTGTTGTATATTGTTTTGATTCTTTTTATAGGTTTGTCATTTTTCATTTGCATAAAGCTGAAGAAAAAAAATCCCCTTTGAAGGTAATAGATCTGTTTAGGAGGCCAGTGCTGGGCCTGTTTCTTCTAGTGATCCATGAAGATATCCTTGGGCCAGAACGCTATTAAGAACTCTTCCCTGACAACTAAAAGCTGTCTGGGTATTCTGTCCTAAATTGTTGACCACAGGACTTCATCAGAACCCCCAGGGAATGGTGAAGTCAGCCAGGCTGTTTTTCTCTTCTGAAATGTGGGTAGACATGCCTCTTCTTTGACCATTTTCCCTCAAGAGGACTGGGAGGCCATCGGAAGAGCCCTTCTGAGTGACCAGGAGAAACTGTTCTCCAACTCTTGACACTTTAGGCCNTATTTATTTTTTTACACGAACTCCCAAACATGAACCCCCCTCCCACCTCCAACCCCACATCTTCTCTTAACCTATTGCTTTGCTAACACCGGGATCCCATAGTGGGTATTCTCATTTCTCAAACAGAAAACCCACCAGTCACCAACATGGAGCCAACAAACATTGGTATGACTCATTGAATAAGTGAACACCAGCATAAAGCTGATAGGAGGCTCTTTGGCACTGTTGGGGAAGAGGGAAATCCCCATCTCTCTTTTAGGTTAGATTTGGATTTTTAAAAAACGTCTTAAGGCAAGGTTGCTTGTTTACAGAAGAAACTGTTCCATTAAACTTTCTTACTCAGAGCCCTGTTCATCTCTCTAGGACCCAGACATAAATCTACAAGATGGCTGTTACCACATTCAAAATTGTTATTCTAATAACTAAACTTTCTTTCTGGATAAAATTCATCAGGCTTGCCTCTTTTGCCCAGCATGAGTTTTCTCTGGCTGGGATTGGGGGTGTTAGAAAAGTTTTTAGATTTTTAAAAGTATCTTGCAAATCAGCTAGACTTGGAACCTAGTTAGACTTAAAAAAAAAAAAAAAAACCTTATAATCCACTCCAGTATTCTTTCCTGGAGAATCCCATGGACGGAGAAGCCTAGTAGGTTACGGTCCACGGGGTCACAAAGAGCGACTGAGCGACTTCACCTCACCTTATAGTTATTTAACAAGTGTGTTAATTTCAAGTGCACAGCAAAACGATTCAGCTATATGTATACACGTATCTAATCTTTTTCAAGTTCTTTTCCATTTAGGTTGTTCCATGATATTGAGCAAAGTTCCCTGTGCTATACCATCGTCCTTGTTGGTTATCCATTTTAAATATAGCAGTGTGAAACTATTGGATTTAACTATGATCCCAGCTGTTTCTTTATTCCTTTCTGGTATTTGGAGTTAAGTAATAGCATCGTTATTCAATCTCTGTAGGAAAAAGGGTATAACGGTGTACGGAGAAGAGCTCTGGACACTGAATTAGAGAACCCACATTTCTTTCATATCCTCCCAGGCAGGAACAGAATAACATGTGACAAGTCATCCATCTCCCCCAGTCTTAGCCGTTTCACATAAAATGCATAATTATAATGTCCTATATTCCTTATAGATTTGATTAAAAAAATAACACGTTCACCAAGTATGAGAACACATTTTGCAAAGTGACATACACAAAAGAATATTTTTATTGCTGACCTTGTGTTACAGAAACAGTCAGAAGGCAGTCATGTGACAGTGCAAAGAGGTCTCTCTCAAATGACTGAAGGAGTCTAGGTCAGAAAAATGTGTATGCCTTTAAAGTTGTTCATATACCATTCACATTTTATAGGTAATTTTTCTTCTACTTTTTAATTTTGGTTGATCCACTTAAACCTCTGTACACATTCCACAATGAGTAGGAACAAAAGAAAACATCGTTGTTGTGGATTAAAACAGATAATTATTCTAAATGTGTTTTCCCTGCAATTTGAACATTCATGAGCAACAAGCCTACTGAAATCCAGCTAAGCATTATGATAGCTTTTTAGAAGTAATATTACTAGACAGCATTATAGTGAGTCTCAGTTCTGCTTGGAATATGACATTTTCATGGGGTTTTTCTATCGAAATGGAATGTGTGCACATTCCAATTTTCCCCACATTAAAGAACAGAACATTCTGCCTCATTTTCATTTGTTTCACATGCCATCTATGCACAGAGATCCTACTAACTTAAAAAAGTAATAATCCATAGGGCACTACATTAGAGGAACTTTCCCAAGATAGGCCTAAACTTTAAAGATGCTTCTCAATTTTTTTTCTCTGCTACTGTTTCTTTTCTGTAATATTTAGTAGTAAAGAAAGAGCTTTAATATAAATTATAAAATTCTTAACCCACCCCCTAAAAGAGTCATCTCCCATTTTATGTCTGTAAACTGGTCAGTTTAATCAGCCTCCCAGTGAGTAATAAAATTGCTGGTTTGAATCAGTCTGTTCTGACCATATTTTGGCAGCATAGTTCTATATAGTTCTGTACACAGAAGGCTCATTGGTTACATTCAAAATGTCAACATCGTCACTGTTGGAAGTGTGGTAGATTACACCCCCTTCTCCAGTCATTACTTCCTATGTGTTGCCCTTTGTACTGATTGGTAGCTCCTCTAACCAAGAAAGTGAAAGTGTTAGTCATTCAGTCGTGTCTGATTTTTGTGACCCCATGCATTACATCCTGCCAAGCTCCTCTGTCTATGGGTTTCTCCAGGCAAGAATACTGGAGTGCATTGCCATCCCCCTCTCCAGGGGATCTAACCAAGAGGAGGACGCTATTTCCCCCTCCTCTTAAAAATGGACTGGATTTGTGCCTTGCTTTTGCCAATAGAATCAAACAGAAGTGTTGTTTATTTGCAAGCCTAGTCTTCAAGAGATCTTAAGCTTTTCTTCTCACTGTGTTGGAACAGCACCCAACTAACACGAGAGGCTGAGAATCAGAGGCTGTGTGAGGTCGAGCTGAATTGTGTTAGCATAGACTATGCTGGACGAATCAGTTCCCAGTTGAACCATGAGCTGACCACAGTCACATGAGTGAGCCTCGTCAGGATCTGAAGTCGAGCTGCAAACTCATAATGTGCATAAAAGCTGCTATTATAAGCCACGATTCTGTGTGAGTGCTTATTAAGCAGCAACAGATAACTGATAGAGAAGGACTGGGGCTTCCCAGGCGGCAGTAGTGGGAAAGAACCCAGCTGCCAGTGCAGGAGATGTAAGAGACCTGGATTAAATCCCTGGGTCAGGAAGATCCCCTGGAGGAAGGCATGGCAATCCACTCCAGTATTCTCGCCTGAAGAATCCTATGGACAGAGGAGCCTGACAGGCTACAGTCCATTAGGATCACAAAGAGTCAGACATCACTGAAGTGTCTTAGCACACACACTCAGAAGGACTGATCATTTATCTAGGAAAAGTTATTCTTTATGGTCCTG
Organism: Oreotragus oreotragus; assembly: GCA_006410675.1. Taxonomy (NCBI): domain Eukaryota; kingdom Metazoa; phylum Chordata; class Mammalia; order Artiodactyla; family Bovidae; genus Oreotragus; species Oreotragus oreotragus. Next base: position 1,898 of record SJYX01010438.1, on the reverse strand, counting down.
ACATCATGACTGGACGTTCCTCTTCACAAGGAAGAGATGAAGTCACGGGAAAATTTTTGAAGCTTTGACACATTCACATATGAATATATAGTGATAAGAATGATAATTTATATATCCATTTTGAAACTAGTCAATATGAAAATGATAATTAAGCTGATTTTCTTTAGCTTGTGAAATAATCATAAAACCATGACAGAAGAGCCCCATGAAAAAGTTGACAATGTTTGCACAATTGGTAAGAGGTGAGGATTCTCTTAGAAGGAATTTTCTACCTGTAATGTAAAATGTCCACTGAGAACTCTGGTCTGTTGATTTAGATCAAAAAGTAAAATGTCACATGTTATCTAAACCATATGTACGTGCTTTCATTAGTCACATTCCCATGGCCAATGGAAAATTACAATGGCTCATGTGGCCAGTGAAAAATTACAAATATTCTGTCCCATAAATGCTTTCTCCTACAGTGTGCTGAACACAAAACTTGAACAAGTCTGGGAATTTATAAAAGGGTCTGTAAATTAAAGTAATTAGTAGAGAACATTATCTAATTCTCCATGGAATTTGCACTTATATATGTCACTCATTCTTATGTGAACATGTGTGAACCGATGATGTGGTTGTTGATTATAATAATGTTAATTGATTTTGATAATGATATGATACACTCTTACACAAGAAGGAAAGAACATTTGGCTGTAAGTGTGAGATTAATGGAACCACAGCAGTCATGGGTCTCAAATCTTGGTGATTTGAAGGGAAAAAGTTACTTACAGTCTCTCACATTGCCTTGGAACTTTCTTAACATAATTGATATCCTACATAAAATTGGTTATCTGAAGATCTGATGAAGAACAGTTGCATCTCGTTATAGCAGTTAGTATCAGGAATTCACTTTTTAAAAAGTCATTATTACCTTAGAGCTATTCCTTGAGAGCTTTCACATAAAGGCTCATTTGCAATAGCTTTGGCAGAAAGGGAGCTTTTTTTAGACATCTTTTCTCATCAGATACTTTAGTCCATTGTGGGCCTTTTTTTCTCAGCTGATGGATATCGTGAAAGATTAAGTGAAAGGACTGAGAGAGAACAACTTCTAAAAATACCTTTTGTCACTGAAAAGATGCCCTGATGCAAAAACAAGATAGTGAGTGCCTGGAATAAAATGTGCTTAATTTAGGCTATATCTAGATGAAACGAGATCATCCAACCATACTCTATTATGAGGGTGCATCAGTGACTAATGAGAATTCAAGTATAGTTTCACTTTTTAAAAATTTACAGTAGTGGTTCTTGAAGGAGGTGATTTTGTCCATTCAGGGCACATCTGGAAGCATCTAGTGACAGTTTAGAACATCTTGATTTGTGGGTGCTAGGCTTCCCCAGTGGCTCAGTGGTAAAGAATCAGCCTGTAATGCCGGAGACACCGCTTTGATCCCTGGGTCAAGAAGACCCTCTGGAAGAGTACATGGCAACCCACTCCAGTATTCTTGCCTGGAGAATTCCACAACAGAGGAGCCTGGCAGGCTACAGTCCATAGGGTCACAAAGAATCAACATGACTGAAGTAACTTAGCATGCATGCAGGTGAGCACTACTGAACTCTAATGGGTAAAAGGGCAGGGATACTGCTCCAAACCCAACAATGCACAGTCAGCCCCACAACAAGAATTATATAGGCTAAAATGTCAACAGAGAGGGATTTCTCAGGAAGTTCAGTGGCTGACTCCACACTCCCAGTGCAGGGGGCCTTGGCTCTATCCCTGGTCAGGGAACCAGTCTCACATGCTCCAACTAAGAGTCCGCATGCTGCAACTAAAGATCCTGCATGCCATAATGAAGATCAGAGATCCTCTGTGCCACAGCTAAGCCCTGAAGATCCTAAAGATCCTGCATGCCATAATG
>SJYX01010437.1:113909-155073 GCA_006410675.1 Oreotragus oreotragus | reverse complement strand
AGATCCAACCAGTCCATTCTGAAGGAGATCAGCCCTAGGATTTCTTTGGAAGGAATGATGCTAAAGCTGAAACTCCAGTACTTTGGCCACCTCATGTGAAGAGTTGACTCATTGGAAAAGACTCTGATGCTGGGAGGGATTGGGGGCAGGAGGAGAAGGGGATGACCGAGGATGAGATGGCTGGATGGTATCACTGATTCGATGGACGTGAGTCTGAGTGAACTCCGGGAGTTGGTGATGGACAGGGAGGCCTGGCGTGCTGCGATTCACGGGGTCGCAAAGAGTCAGACAGGACTGAGTGACTGAACTGAACTGAACTGAACTGAATAAGTAGTGATGTTGAGCATCTCTTCATGTGCTAATTGTCTGTTTATCTACATCTTCTTTGAGGAAGTGTCTATTTAGGTTCTTCAACCATTTTTAAATTGGGTGATTTGGGGATTTTTTTGTTGCTGAATTGTAGGAGTTTTTTATGTATTGTAGATGTTAATTTCTTTTCAGATATGAGTTGCAAATATTTTCTCCTGAAAAACATTTAAGTTGACAGGTTTTAAATTTTTTTGCAAGCCAGAACATGTATATTTTATGACTAAATAAGTGGCACCTGCTCAAGGTGTAGTTTCAGAAAACTTCTCAAAAAACCAAAGGAATAAAAATTGCTCAAAACCACACAACTCAGAGATAAAAGCATATTTTGGTGTATATATCCTTCCAGGTTTTATCCTAAGAATGTGGAAAATTTTTTTACAACACAGATTAGAACTCAGTTGTATAACTTTTCCTTAACAATACATAAAGATATTCATATTATTCTAACGCACTACAAAGTTCTCCGTTGAATAGATGTATCATAAAGTATTTAATCAGTCCACCAGTGAGAAAAGATTTAGGTGGCTCCTAACTCATCATTGTTGTGAACAGTGCTTTATGAAAACCTTTTATGTAGGTCTTTCATCTTTGTCCAGTTTGTTCACTTGGGATAAATTCCCAGCAGTTGAATTTCTGGGCCCAAGGATATGCACATTTAAAATTTTGATAGCTTGTACATTGCCAGTCTACCTTCCAGAAAGGCTGAACTAGCCGACATTCTGACTGTGTCTGAGAATGCCCATTGTTCCACACCCTTGCCAAACTGGCATACTTTCAACAACGGTAAAAATTTGTTCTTGTCTATTTTTCTCCTGTGAATCTTGCCAACGTGCATGATGTGAAACTAAATGGGAGGAAAATGACAGGTGGGAAGTATTTTGGTCACTATACTGTTTTATCTGAAGTAGTTTCCCCTCAAAGCAAATGTGATAGATAAGCCCTCCTCATTTTCAAGTATAAGTTCTAGGAAGTAATTTCCTAAGTGAATTGATTCCTTAGAGAATGTCTCTGAGGATGTAGAAATTACTCAAACCAAATGTGCTTTGGGTTGATAGAGGAGATACATTTTTTTTACGCAACAGTATCCATCTTTCTTTAAAAGATGTGAAGTGTTTTTATACTATCCAAAGTGTCATACTATAGCGTATTCTGAATGTACTCATTTATTTGATGGAAATTCCTACAGGGGAATTTTCTCCTAACCTGGTTTTATGATTTTAAAAATTTTAAGTTGAGGCATAATTTATACTCCATGTGAATAAATTTTTCTCTTTAAAATCTGATTGTAAACAACTGCAACATTTTAAGATAGCCCTTTCACCACAAATTAAGGAAAGAGGGATATATATTTAAACATGCTCTCTTTGAGAAAGCACACACAGAAAAAGAATAGAGCTTTGAATTCAGCTATTTCACATCCTGAAAATAAGATCTCAAGCATATAACATGATCTGCTGTTTCCTCATCTGATAACCTAGAAATATGACTTCTGTTCAGCCTTCTCCAGAGAGATGTTGAAAAGAGGAGCATGTCCCAGTACTCTAGTGATTTGAATTATGCATTTAAATAAATATGTGTCCAGTCAAATATATTGAATTTACTTATGTCTGACCTTGAAGTTTTGGTGCCCAAGGGAGGGTTTTTTTTTTCAAATAAAAACGTACAAGTCAGATGAACGCTTTACTATGTGAATTTGTCCTCTTGTTTTGGCATGAATATCAATTAAAAGCATTTTGAAATTGTTCAGCTTCACTGACAGTATTAATGAATACGACATGATAAAAAACCAGAAAATAGTTAAGATAATTATAAAATGCAAACTGTACATTAATAATCCCTTTTATTTTTTCCTTTTCAGCCACTTAATAAATTGAGTGTATTAGATAATTATAAATGTGATACTCTCAATGTTAGCAAATTATGTTTTTTAAAAGGCATACCATGTATATCTATGGCTGATTCACGTTGAGGTTTGACAGAGAACAGCAAAATTCTATAAAGCAATTATCCTTCAATAAAAACTAAATTAATTTTTTAAAAGCCATACCAATTATACTGTTTTGAGAAAAGAAAAAGATCATTCCAAATTCTGTTATCGTAGTAACAAAACTACAAAAACATCACAGTTTTGTAAATTCCCTCCTAGTCTCTATTCTGGGGCTTCCCTGGTGGCTCAGAGGTTAAAGCGTCTGCCTCCAATGCGGGAGACCGGGGTTCGGTCCCTGGGTTGGGAAGATCCCCTGGAGGGGGAAATGGCAACCCACTCCAGTATTCTTGCCTGGAGAATCCCATGGACTGAGGAGCCTGGTGGGCTGCAGTCCACAGGGTCATAAAGAGTTGGACACGAATGAGTAACTTTACTTACTTACTTAGTCTCTATTCTCCTATGTTTTTCCTGCATTGTACTGGTTAGGAGTGAATTTGTGTCCCACTCAGATCTATCTGGGCTTCCCTGGTGGCTGAGCTGGTAGAGAATCTACCTGCAGTGTAGGAGACCTGGGTTCGTTCCCTGGGTTGGGAAGATCCCTGGAAGAAGAGAAAGGCTACCCACTCCAGTATTTTGGCCTGGAGAATTTCATGGACTACAGTCCATGAGGTCACAAAGAGTTTGACTGACTGAGCGACTTTCACTTTCACATTTATCTATTCCCCAAGACAGCCCTTGGGCCTCTCCCCTCTTTACTCTCTTGCTCCTTGGGGAAAAAAAAAAAAACATTTTCTTTGGTAAAACTGAGGGAAGGAATTATTGTGTTACTCAGTCCTTCTTTCTTTCAGAGTGGCCTGTCCTTGAGGACTTTGTGATAAGCTTACTAGAATAAGCCATGTCCTTTGAAAAGGCCTGATGTTTAAGTAAGTTTAATTCAATGAAATATTAGTGAGCCCATACAACTACAGATCTATGTCACATTCTCCGACTACCTTTATTAGCAATGAAGCTGAGTTTTTAAATTTATTGTGATAAAAAAACCCATAACAAAATTTTTTATCTTAACCATTTCTGAGTGACTAATTTAGTAGTTTTAATTATATTTACATTGTTGTGCAGTCTCCAGAAATTATTTTGTCTCTTAGAACTGAAATTCTCTACTCATTAATCAACAACTCCTCATTTCCACCTTCTCCCAGCTCAGATAAACCACCATTATACTTTCTGTTTCTGTTAATTGGGTTACTCTAGATAGCTCAGATAAGTGGAACCATATAGTATTTGTCCTTTTGTAACAGACTCATTTCACCCAGCATAATGTCCTCAAGGTTCATCCATACTGTAACACGTGGTTTTTTTTTTTTAATTAAAAAAATTTTTATTTTTACTTTATTTTGTTTTACAATACTGTATTGGTTACTTTACCATCCTTTTTAGGATTAAATAATAATGGAGAAGGAAATGGTAACCCAGTCATGTCTGCTGCTCTGTGACTGCGTGGACTGTAGCCCACCAGGTTCCTTTGTCCACGAGGTTTTCTCAGGTAACCATACTGGAGTGGGTTGCCATTTCTTTCTCTTCCAGGGGATCTTCCCAACCCAGGGATCAAACTCACATCTCCCGTGTCTCCTTGTTTTGTCTGGCCAGTGTCAAATGAAGCACAAGTATGAACTGAGGTAAGGAGAGACTTTATTCAAAAGGATTATTACAACAAGGGGTGGAGGACTATTGCAGTAGGGAGAGTGCTTCGATCATAGGCTGTAAGGTCTGAAAACATCTCAAAGGTCTCTCTTATCAGTCCTTTTGTCTTTTAAATTGTAGTTGCTTTACTGATGTTGTGTTCATTTCTTCTGTACTGCAAAGTGAATCAGCTGTACCTATACATATGTCCCCTCTTTTTTGGGTTTTCCTCCCATTTAGGTCATCACAGAGCAGTGAGCAGAGTTACCTGTGCAAGGAGTAAACGAGGATGGAAAGAATCAGGCATGGGAGACTGGGATGGTAGATGGAGTTATCAGACAGTTAGTTGGTCAGGGATTTTTCCCCAGAGATCAGCTGACTGTCAGAAGGGGCAGTTAAGGAGGGGTTATTCCCTGTTCTCATGCTCAGTGGTAGGTGGAGTTCTGGGACCAAGTTCAGGGGGAAGGAGATAAACTTGACTAAAGTTTATTCGAGTTGAGTTAGCAGGTATTTTGCCCAGCTTAGCCAGTGGAACAAACAGCTCAGCTAATCAGTTTGAGACAAAGAATAGGAAGTTAGAGAGTCTATGTCTGGCCTTGTCATAGGTAGACAAGGGGGTCCTGAGTCCTGTCTAAGCCATGTGGGTAGGGGTTCTTTGCCGTAAAACATTCCCTGCAACACAAAGGTGAGTGGGTGTGTGTATGAGGAGATAGTGTTCCAAGAGCAAGGGGCTTAGGTGATTTCAACTTTGTCACAATACCCTTGGCCACTGCATATGGTAACAGAACACTGCTTGTGGTGAATCCACTTCTTCACTTGGTTTGAGTGAAGTGGATCCCACTTGGTTCCTTATATGGAAGGGTGTCCAGCCCAGGCTTTACCCATGTCCTGCCAATTCAAGTATCTTATTTTTTGGTTACCATCAGTGATCCACAAACCCAGTGGAGGTAATGGAATTTCAGCTGAGTTATTTCAAATCCTAAAAGATGATGTGGTTAAAATGCTGTAGTCAATATGCCAGCAAATTAGGAAAACTCAGCAGTGACAGCAGGACTGGAAAAGTTTTCATTCCAGTTCCTAAGTATAGTGCCAAAGAATGTTCAAACCACAGTACAGTTGGGCTCATTTCCCATGGTAGTAAGATTATGCTCAAAAACCTTCAAGCTAGGCTTTCAGTTCAGCTCAGTTCAGATCAGTCGCTCAGTTGTGTCCGACTCTTTGCGACCCCATGAATTGCAGCACACCAGGCTTCCCTGTCCATCACCAACTCCCAGAGTTCACTCATACTCACATCTATCGAGTCAGTGATGCTATCCAGCCATCTCATCCTCGGTCATCCCCTTCTCCTCCTGCCCCCAATCCCTCCCAGCATCAGAGTCTTTTCCAGTGAGTCAACTCTTCCCATGAGGTGGCCAAAATATTGGAGTTTCAGCTTCACCATCATTCCCTCCAAAGAAATCCCAGGGCTAATCTTCAGAATGGACTGGTTGGATCTCCTTGAAGTCCAAGGGACTCTCAAGAGTCTTCTCCAACACCACAGTTCAAAAGCATCAGTGCTCAGCTTTCTTCACAGTCCAACTCTCACATCCATACATGACCACAGGAAAAACCATAGCCTTGACCAAACAGACCTTTGTTGGCAAAGTAATGTCTCTGCTTTTCAATATGCTATCTAGGTTGGTCATAACTTTTCTTCCAAGGAGTAAGCGTCTTTTAAATTCATGGCTGCAGTCACCATCTGCAGTGATTTTGGAGCCCAAAAATTTAGCAGTGCATGAACCAAGAACTTTGAGATGTACAAGCTGAATTTAGAAAGGGTAGCAGAACAAGCAATCAAATTGTCAATATTCAATGGATTATAGAGAAAGCAAGGGAGTTCCAGAAAAATATCTACTTTTGCTTCATTGACTATGATAAAGCCTTTGACTACATGGACTACAAAAAATGATGGAAAATTCCTAAAGAGATGGGATTATCAGACCACCTTACCTGTCTCCTGAGAAACCGGTATGTGGTCAAGAAGCAACAGTTAGAACCTGACATGAAACAATTTTCACTATTGGGAAAGGAATGCTTCAAGGCTGTAATATTGTCACCTTGTTTATTTAACTTATATGCAGAGTACAGCATGCAAAATGCTGAGCTGGATGAATCACAAGCTGGAATCAAGATTGTGGGGGAAAATATCAAAACCTCAGATATGCAGATGATGTCACTCTAAAGGCAGAGAGTGAAAAGGAACTAAAGAGCATCTTCATGAAGGTGGAAGAGGAGAATGAAAAGCTGGCTTAAAACTCAACATTCAAAAAACTAAGATCATGACATTTGGTCCCATAACTACATGGCAAATAATTGGGGGAAAAATGGAAACAATGACAGACTTTACTTTCTTGGGATCCAAAAATCACTGCAGACAGTGACTGCAACCATGAAATTAAGATACTTGCTCCTTGGAGGGAAAGCTTTGACAAACCTAGTTCAGTGCAGTTCAGTCACTCAGTTGTATCCGACTCTTTGTGACCCCATGGACAGCAGCATGCAAGGCCTCCCTGTCCATCACCAACTCCTTGAGTTTACTCAAACCTAGACAAACTTAGATAGAATATTAAAAAAAAAAAAAAAAGACATTACTTTTGCAACAAAGGTCCATATAGTCAGAGCTATGGTTTTTCCAGTAGTCATGTATGGGTGTGAGAGTTGAACCATAAAGTAAGCTGAGCACCAAAAAAAGCTGATGCTTTCAAATTGTGATGGTGCAGAAGACTCTTGAGAGTCCCTTGGAGTGCAAGAAGATCTAACCAGTCAGTCCTAAAGGAAATCAACCCTGAATATTCATTGCAAGGACTGATGCTGAAACTGAAGCTCCATTACTTTGGCCACCTGATGTGAAGAGAAGACTCATTGGAAAAGACCCTGATGCTGGGAAAGGTTGAAGGTAGGAGAGGGTGACAGAGAATGAGGTGGTTAGATAGCATCACTGACTCAATGGACATAAATTTGAGCAAACTCCGGGAGAGAGTTAAGGACAGGGAAGCCTGGCATGCTACAGTCCATGGGGTTGCAAAGAGTTGGACAGAACTTAGCACCTGAACAACAACACCATCAGTGATCCAGCATGGAGTATATGATCCAAGCAAGACCACTGGGTCTCCCAGATTTGATCATGGAAGTTGAGAGAACCCTGATGTTATGAAAGCCCCTCTACCCAGAGTCCATTTTAGTTTCTCCTCCAGTCTTCCCATTTATGTGAACCAATAAAACCACCTTTTGCTTAACTATGTAGCATTTTTTCCCCCAAAATAACTGCACTGTAGCCTCTGGAGACCTTGGTTGCCTTGGAATGGCTGAAGGGCCCTGCCTACTTCTTATGAAAGACTGCAAGGGTCTCATTTTAATTCCAAGTGAGGGAATGTTGACTACAGAATTCTGGCTACATTTCAAGCTTGAGTAATTCCATCTGCCCTCTCTAAAAACTTTTCCTGCAGGAATATTCAATATTCTTAACTCCCTTTACTAGACTTCTAAGCATCATCTTCCCCATCATTTTTCAATCTTCAAAGACAAGTCCTAAATATGGGGGGAAGGGGTTGGAATATACTATTCCAACTCAAATTTTGGAAAAGAAACCCTGGTTTTCAAGAAAAAGGCAGCAACAAAGCCCCAAATGTTAAATTGGTTTTTAATAAGTTTTGTGGGCAATAGATTAACCTAAGGAACGGAAGGAATTGTTTCCATGAGTATTCAGGGAGAGTGAACATTAAGGCATTACAGAAGAAATGCAATGTGATATTAATATGAATAATGAAGTTTTGCTTAAGGTTTCCTAAACTTCAAAGACATTTTCATTTAGTAACTGGCTTGTTCTGATAAAGTCATGAAAGAACATGAAAAAGGTTTTAACTGCTTTAATAATTAAGGGGGAAAAATAAGTAGCAGCTAGTCTTCGTAAGTAAATGTGGAAAAAAATGTCTAATTCAACAAATATTTCTGGAGTGTGAGGCACCAGGCTACAGCCATGAGCAACACAGACAAAAATCTCTGCCCTCACAAAGCTTCTAGTGAAAAAACGCACCAGTAAAATAACAGTGACAAAGCTCCAGTAATAAACGCATCTGGGTTCCTAGGGCAGGAGGACCTCCAGTGTGCTCTTTTTTTGCATCTCTCTGCCAATTAGAAATTGTCCCACGCTGAAATGTTACAGTGGTCATCTCTTGAGTAATTTTTGGTTTCTCCTTAAAATTTTTTGTATTTTCTCAGTATACGACGATGAGGCTTTTTATTTATTGGCTGCACTGGGTCTCGATTGCTGTGCGTGGGTTTTCTCTAGCTGCGGTAAGTGGGGTTTTCTCTTTCTTGCATCGTGTTGGCTTCTCACTGTTGCGGAGCACAGGCTGTAGGCGCATGGGCTCCGGTAGTTGTGGCACCCCAGCTTCAGTAGCTGTGGCTCGAAGGCTCTAGAGAGCAGGTTCAGTGGTTGTGGCTTGCCCGTGGGCTTAGTTGCTCCAAAGCATGTGGAATCTTCCCAGACCAGGGATCAAGCCTGTGTCCCCTGCACTGGCACGTGGATTCTCATCCACTGTACCACCAGGGAAGTCTGAGGCTCTTCTTAATTATTTAAAATAACAAAACAAACAAACAAACAAAAACCTTATTAAGAGAGAAAAAACCTGACAAATTAGATGTTCAGATTATTAACTCTTGGGGCGGGTGGGGAAGCTGACCTAAATACCTTCTCTTGGCACCTTATTGCCTCTCCTGACCTGAAAAGGACTCTTTAAAAAGCAGCAATGTTGCTTGCACTTTGGGAGACTCTCCCCCTCCCATCTCTTATTCTTGAGACCACCTGAAATATTCTAAAGCAGCTTCTTTCTCAGCTTCACATACCTTTTAAAATTCCCTTGTAAATACTTAGAATGCCTAGAGACCTATCTCTTCCTTGCTTCTTTCCCTTTGCCTTATCTGCCTGGTTCTTCTGTCCTTTTACCTACAGAGATCGCCACTGTTCTGCCTCTCGGCAGACCAGATAAACCTTATTTACTCAGTATTGCCCCTATCACTTCCATTTCCAGCTTCCACTTTCCCTTAAATTGAGCTCTTCACTCTGAGTTACCATGGCATTTCCTGATAACATGCCAGTCTAAATTGAATCATACCGCTTATATTTATAAAAGCTGCTTAATAAATTTGTAAAAGAACCTTTTGCCCTGGTGGGCTGAAGCATTCTGTTATAGACTTTGAGGCCATATGGTCATCATAGAAAATCCTGGAGTCTTTTTGTTTGTTTTATAATTGCTCCCCTGGTAGTTCAGCTGGTAAAGAATCAGCTTGCAATTAAGGAGACCTGGGTTTGGTCTTGTGTTGGGAAGATCCCCTGGAGGAGGGCATGGCAACCCACACCAGTATGCTTGCCTGGAGAATCCCCACGGAGAGAGGAGTCTGTGCTGGCGGTGCTGAGTCCCTCAGTCATGTCTGACTCTTTGAGACCCCATGGACTGTAGCCCGCCAGACTCCTCTGTCCACAGGGATTCTCCAGGCAAGCATACTGGAGTGGGTTGGCATGCCTTCCTCCGGGGGATCTTCCCAACCTAGGGATCGAACCTAGGTCTCCTGCATTTTAGGCGGATTCTTTACTGCCTGAGCCACCAGGAAATCCATTAGGTTGCAAAGAGTCGGACATGACTGAGGGACCGAGCATAGCACACAATCAAAATTCTATTCTTACAATCAATTGTTGCTTCAAACGTTTCTCTTTTCTCTTAAAGAAATTTTTACTCTTTTCCCTATTCTTTTTTGTTTGTTTGTTTGTTTAAACTGACCCCCAGTATGGAAGTTGCATTGACTTTTATCAAGGCAAAGGGAGAATTCATTTGACATTTGGGTGAGATTTTTTTTTTAAATCTATTTTTTTCAAATTGTTTATATATACTTGTTATGCTTTTTTAAAACTTTGAAAATGTTATCAATATACATACAGTATAAATATCTGCTAATCTACAGTGTAGAGCTCAATTATTTCTTACCTAGCTCCCCATGCCCCACCTTTGCCTGAGGTAATCACTTTTCTCATTTCTATTACAACTGATTAGTTTTACCTGTCTTTGAATTGAAATAACTAGAATCATTCATTATTTACTTTTTTATGTTGGATCTTTTAGCTCAACACTCTGTCCCTGATGGATTATATCATAGTTTGTTCTCTTTATTGCTATGTGGTTATTTTATTAAATAACTATACTTTAGCTTATATATGCTTTCTCTCACTGAGGCACATTTAGGTTATTCTCAGGTTTTGTCTATTATGAGAAAAGTGGCCATGAATATCCCTATACTTGTTTTTTGGTGGACATATGCATTCATTTCTCTTGGGTATATACCAACGAGTGGAATTGCTTGGTCACAGAATGGACATATCTTCAGCTTTAGTCAAATTGTTGGTGTATTTAAATAGCAAAAAAAAAAAATTGAAAAGGCACAAAGATTATCCAGTGAAAATTATCTCTCCCATCCCTATCTCAGTTTCAAAGTTCTCTTTTCCAGAGGCAACCAATATTGCCAGTTTCTTGTGTATTCCGCCAGAAATACACTTTGTGTATAGATAATTTTGTGTGTTTACACCAAAACCACAACACCATACAAACTCTTTGGTCAACAACTGTGAATTAATCAACCCCAGAAAGAATGGTCAAGGTATTTCAGGCAGTAATTTGTTCAGAGTGGACTATAAATCTGCAGCTAGATAATCCAGGTAGCTCGGGGACTGACTGAGGTGAAGTCAGGGAGTGTTCAGGGGCTGCCCACAGAGGATGCTGAAATGGTAACTATATGCCAGATCCTGAAAGGCTTTGAATGCCATTCTAAGAAGTATGGGTGTTATCCTAAAGAAAATAAGGAAGCAGGGAATGATTTTGAGTGGAGGGAGATGGGACAGGGCGATGGAAGAACTGGATCTGTGATTTTAAAGATCTTTGTGGAGGATTAAAGGGAGGAAGAGGAGACTGCTGGCTATGAAACGATAGTCCAAACATCACTTGTTATGGTGGATTAGTCCCTAAGTCGCGTCTGACCCTTGTGACCCCGTGGAGAGTAGCCCACCAGACTCCTTTATCCATGGGATTTTCGAGACAAGAGTACTGGAGTGGGGCTGCCATTTCACAGTATGAGAATGGCGACAAAAACATATTAAGACTTGATTACTAGTAAAGGTAGGTGATAAGGAAGAATTGAGAGATATGGGTGTATTGAGTATACAACTGTTTTGGAAAGGGGAAAATAAGGAATTCAGCTCAGACATTTTGCGTGTGACTCCCAAATATGATTTTCAGAGATGCTGACTTTAATTTTCCTGAAGTAATGAAAAACCATATTGATATAGTTAATTAAAACTGATTTGGATAATTTCTAAACCTTCTCTTCAATGTTCACTGATGTCCTGGGAGCCCTGTTGCACCAACTCTGACCCAGCCACACTTAACACATGGATGCTCATAGGAAAATTCCACCCAGGATAGGCATATTATTGTCTAATTTGATTCTCATATCTTTTTCTCCCAGCAGAATTAAGGAGGAGATTAATGGTCAAAATAGAAACAGCTGTAAGAGAGTAAAAAATAATTTGAAGCACACATAGTTGACCTTAGAATAATTAGATTATTAGAAAAAATAAGCTTATTTATTTCTGAAATATAATTTTACCCCAAGATGGGAAAATTAAGGCATGAGGGGAATTATAACCCAGTCACTTCAGTGCAACCACTGTAAACATCATGAAATACTGTATTCTATCAATTTATTTCCTAGCCCCTCTTTTGACATAGCTATAAACCATACTGTAATCATTAATAGAATAAAATATATAGTGGTATCCTAATGGCATAAGATAATATTTTAAAGGCCTTAGAGGAAATTGAATATAAAGTAAATTATCATTGTCCTCTCCTTAACCTGGTATAAAGTGTTACTCTCTTTAAGGAAATAGAAGAAAATGTGGGTACAGTTGCAGTTACCTAATATATAAACAGGAAGTAGCATAGTCCCTGAGACAGCTTGGCTTATTAGCACCGAAATGGAACCTACAACTATTTTTTAAGTTAGTAAGAATTTTTTTTTAACTTGTATAAGTTATGTGGTATCATAAAATGAAAAGAGCATTGGCCTTGGGGTGCAGTCCTAGCTTTGACATCACCTGTGTGGTCTGGGGTTTACTTTAACCTCTGTGTTAAATCAGGTCAGATTCTGCCTTGTGCTGCCCCTGAATGCTCTGATATCACCCCGTTTGTCCACGCCTGCTCTGTGCCCACCCCTGGAACTAGGGATGTGATCAGCCCTCTCCAAATCCAAAGATCATGAGTCAAGGAGGAGCACCAAAGAAAATTCCATGGGGTAGATCATTACCAGAAGGGAAATTGATTCTGGGCAGACGGAAACACTAGATGTCCATCATATCCAACTGGGGTCTTAGTTTTTTTATCTGAAAAGCGATGGGTGTGTGCATGCTTAGGGGTTTGGTGTCGTAGGGTCTATTCCTTCGTCTGTCTAGATCAGTCTTCACAGGACTGAAAACACAGTGTTGTTGAGGTTATAGTATGAGAAAAACTGTGTTCCTCTCTTTGACTTCTAATGCGGGGTACCTCTTCCTTGTGTCTCTAGGGCAGTTTCACGAGTTTAGACCAGAAGTTTTATAGCAGGTTCCTGAGTGACTTTCCTGTTTTTGTGAGCTGTCTGTGTATACTTCCTGCAAAGAGACTGCTTTATTATTAGCAACACATGCCCTGAAATAACATCCTTCTTTGACCCCATCACCGTTTTTATCTTCAGAAAGGCTATAAAGTGTTACCAGGTGTTAAGAATAGTTTATTCTTCAGAGTGCAGTTGCCAAACTGAATTTATTTCTACTCAAACTGGATAGGGCCTGACTAATACAATGACCCCCAAATTCAAGTTTTCCACAAACTGTCTTTTAATTTACAACTCTGGGAGAGGGGATGTATCAAAGGAATGTGCAAACACGCTTGAAACATAATTTTAACCCAACAACTGTTTCTTTCCTATCCCTACCTCAATGATTATTTTTAAAGGGACTGGGTCTAGCAAGATAATTCTGGCAGGACCTTTAAACTCTATAATACACAGAGATAATGTTTCATAAAAAGTTTCCTGCTCTAAAAGTCTAACAGCAAATTTATCTATATATTATCTTTATTGACAAACTACAATACTAATAACAATAGTGGCTCCCTGTCTCAGAAGTTTGTTGGGTTGGGTAAAATGAGGTTTTTGTTGTGGTTTAGTCGCTAAGTCATAAATGAGATTAATGGATATAAAATACTTGGCACAATATCTGTCACAGACCAAGTGGTCATAAATGTTAGCTCTTGTGATTATCTGTGAAGAGAATCTAAAACCTACCACAGAGGGTTGTTCTAAAGTTCAAAAAGGATGGAACATATAAAGTGCTTAACATCGTGCTTGGTACACAGAAAACACTTGGAAATAGTTTCTGCTGCTGCTACTAATAAATCTGTGGTTGTTTTCAAGGTATAATAGTGTTGCCCAAATCAGTAGCTAGCAATATCTACCCTGTTCATGAGTGAAAATATCTTCTGACTAGAATATCAGTTTTGATCTATTTATTATAAATAACACAATGAAAAACACACCCTAACTCTGCCATGTAGCTGCTAAGAAAATTCTTAATTCAATTTCTTATCTTTAAAAGGGGCTATCATAATGCTTACATTACATACTTAGCATGAAACTATTGTAAAAGATCGTGTAACATTGTGTTAATTAATGAACTTTGCAAAAGGTCAAAAGAACAACTATATAAAAATAATAATTTCTTGATTATTGTGCATCTACTAACCATGAAACCTATGTTAAGTGTTTCATTTACATTATCTCATTTAATCCTCACAATAATCCCATGAAGTAGTTACTATTTTTATTTTACAAATAAGGATGAAAGTTGATAGTTGCCTGCAAAGTTGATGTGCATAGCTGATGTGCAAAGCCAATATGTGTTGTTAGTATAAGCTCCTTGGAATTCTTAGGGTACAATAACTTGTTTGGCTGAGTGGTGCACGAAATGTGCTGTTGTTCCGTCACTAAGTCGTGTCTGGCCCTTTTGTGACTCCATGGACTGTAGCCCACCTGGCTCCTCTCTCTGTGGGATTTTTCCAGGCAAGTATACTGGGATGGGTTGCCATCTCCTTCTCCAGGGGATCTTCCTGACCCAGGGATGGAACTCGGGTCTCCTGCATTGCAGTCAGATTCTTTATCACTGAGCTACCTGTGGAAGCTCACAAATGTGGGTACTGATTTACAAATTGAGGATGCAAGTGAGAATACAAATTAACATCTGTTCAGACTCCAGAGTACTCTTAACATCTCTGCACATGCAAAGGTATTACTATTATTTTGTATGTTAATAGCATAAGTGAGTTTTAATGACATGGTGATATAGAAATTATTTCAAAGTATAATTATTTCAAAGTTATTGACTGACATGTTTTACATATTCATTTCTGATATTTTTAAGGCAACAGTGACTTCCCTGGTGGCTCAGAGGTTAAAGTGTCTGCCTGGAATGCAGGAGACCAAGGTTCGATCCCTGGGTTGGGAAGATCCCCTGGAGAAGGAAATGGCAACCCACTCCAGTACTCTTGCCTGGAGAATCCCATGGAGGGAGGAGCCTGGTAGGCTGCAGTCCATGGGGTCACAAAGAGTCGGACAGGACTGAGCGCTTTCACTTTCACTAAATAAAAACAATGACTACCTCCTACACATGTATGTATAAAAATGATCATTTTCTAGGAAAACATGGGAATGACTCCTTTTACAAACAGGAGCCAGGCCAACCAATGGCTCTTGTTTCTAGTCTAGAAGCCATTCATTTGATGGACATAGACTTTCCCAGGAGAAACAGAGGAGCCCTTTCTTCCAAGGAGATTACAACTCTTATTTGGGTCAAATAAAATGGAGTCTGGAAGAGCTGCTCACTCCTAAACGAGCATTTGAACTTCATGAGAAAAGATGAAGCGTGGTCAAGCATGTGGCAACTTTCTCATTACTGCTGAGAAAATTGATTTAGTGATTATGTTAAATGTCTTTTAATTTTCAATCCATCTCATGGTGCCAGCCCAAAATAACTATTTTGGTTGAGACTATAATTCTTTCTTTTCTTTTTTTTTCACTTTCTGACCCCACCCCTCGGATGTGGGATCTTTGTTCCCTGACTCGGGATTGAACCAGAACCCCTGAACTGGAAGCACAGAGTCTTAACCACTGGACCACTAGGAAAGTCCTTCGACTGTAATTCTTATACTCTTGTGAATAAAATATTCCAAAGTGCTAATGACTGAGCTTTCACACTGCTAGACTCTTAGAGTCTTTGGAAGTAGATGCTGTGAAATCTGTGATCTAGGTGGGTACTGAGCTTTGCTGCTCACTTAGGCTGAGTTTTGAACAATAAACAACCCCAAGTCTAATAACTATACTATATTTTAGCTGTAAATCTATAATTACCCACCAGAAAACCAAGACTGTTGGTTTTTAGTGAGGTAGAACCAGTAGCACGCTTGAGCAGCTGGAGAGAGACAATTGCTAAATATTCAGCAGTTTGAGGGCAGATTTTTACAACTTGGTGGCCTAAAATTAGCCACAATGGGAGTATTTACACCACAGAAGTTGGCACACACTGCAGATTCACCCCCTTACAACTGGTTTCCACCCCAAAACTCTGGTTTGCCTTCACACCTTGGCTCGAGCCATCCTGTATCCAGTAAAATGTCAGGAAACCAACCCCAGGCCTGATGCTCTGTCGCCATTTATCAGCAAACTGCTTTTCATCATACCTAGAAAATTAGCAACCCAGGTAAAGGTGAAAATCAGAGCACCAATATTTAGGGCTCGGTTTTCCCCTCTGAAAGGGAGGAGTTCACTTTAAAGTGTCAGCTGCTGCTTGGCAGTGATGGGTGACATGGGACACTAAAATAATGGGAACTGAATGACTCATTCCCTGGTCAGCAAGTGAGGAGACATTCATCCCTCGAAGTACGGGATTTTCCTTCCAGTATTATTAATCACAATGAATATGTTTAAAGATTATGTTTTACTGAGACGGGAGAAATTAGACCTCATGCACTGAAGCACAGTTCTCCACTAGACTGAGTTACTCTTTATTCTGCTAATACTGCCTTGTGTAAATCCTGCCTTCTCTGTGTACCAGCCAGGCCAAAGCTGCTCTAACTTGTACATTTCATCTTCCAGAGAATGTTCTAAGAAAGATGTTTATTTTATTTGTTTTCTGCAGATTTACCAGGCCTCTATTTAACTCACCTGAGGCTCACCTACTGTTTGATTCAAGTCCATGAATACTTGTCTTTGTCTTTGTGGTTTAAGGTATAGAAGTGAAATTAAGCCCTGGAATCCAATCCAGTGTCTTTGCCAAGAAAAGAAGTAAAAATTCTTTCAGACTAGTACTATAACACTAGTGAGACATCCCCCGAACATAGAATCCATACCATGCTTTCAAGGAGCCTCAGAAAAGAAAGCTACCTCAGGCATCTTTATGAGATGGATGGGCATGGAGTTCAGGAGCTTTTAAAATTAACGTTTAAAGCAGGAACTCTTTCTCCTCCACAGTGACACAGGTATTCTTATTTGAGCTAAGTTTTTTCTGTTGGTTTGGTTTGGGTTTTGGGGTTTTGTTTTCGAAGCATAGTTGATGTACAATGTTGTGTCAATTTCTGCTATACAGCAAAGTGATTCAGTTATACATATAAATATATACACTTAAAAAATGTTCTTTTCCATCATGGTTTATCAGAGTGTCATGAATATAGTCCTCTGGCTATACGATAGGACTTTATATAGCGGCTTCCATCTCCTAACCCCAGGCTCCCAGCCCGTCCCTTCCCCAGCCCTCTCTGCTCAGCAACCACAAGTCTGTTTTCTGTCTCTACGAGTCTGTTTCTGATTCATAGTTAGGTTCCTTTGGGTCATATTTTAGATTCCACACGTAAGTGATATCACATGGTATTCGGCTTTCTCTTTCTGACTCACTTCACTTAGTATGATAATCGCTGGGTCCATCCATGTTGCTGCAGATGGCACTGTTTTTTTCTTTTTTTGCCAGAGTGGCATTCCCTCCTGCAGATGGACCACATCTTCTTTATCCATTCATCTGTCAATGACATTCAGCTTGTCTCTCTGTCATGACTATTGTGAAAAGTGCTGCTGTGAACATAAGGGTGCATGTATCTTTTTGGATTATAGTTTTGTCCAGATATATTCCCGGGAGTGGGATTGCTGGATCATATGGCGACTTTATTTTTAGTTTTTTGAGGTACCTCCATACTGTTTTCCATAGTGGTTACACTAATTTACATTCCCACCAATAGTGCAAGAGGGTTCCCTTTTCTCCATATACTCTCTAGCATTTGTAGAAGTTTTTTAAAAATATACTTTATTTATTTTTAATTGATGGATAATTTCTTTACAATATTGCGTTGGTTTCTGCCACACATCAGTATGAATCAGGCATAGGTATACATACGTTCCCTCGCTCTTTACTCTCCCTCCCACCTCCCACCCCATCCCACCAATGACTGCCATTCTGAACAGAGTGAAGTAGTACCTCATTGTAGTTTTGATTTGTGTTTCTCTAATAACTAGCAATGTTGAGCATCTTTTCATGTGCCTATTGGCTATTTGTATTTCTTTAGAGAAATGTCTATTTAGGTCTTCTGCCCATATTCTAATTGGGTTGTTTTTTGTTACTAAGTTGAATGAGCCTTTCGTATACTTTGGAGATTATGCCCTTGTCAGTTAAAGCAGGAATTTTTGATCGTGGTTCACATTAGAATCATGTAAGGGGGCTTTAGAAAAGAAATATCAGGCTTAGAACAATTAAAATGAGAATTTAGGGCATGGGACTCAGACACTGATAGTTTTTAAATCTCTCTAGATGATTTATATGTTCACCAAGGTTTGAGAACCATTGACCTAAAGCAATAAGATTAGTTTTCTGCCAGGTGAGATTTGTTCTGTTTAGTCACCTTCCTAATACATCAGAAACCTTCATTTCCTTAGTGTCTGATTACCCAGTTGTTGGCTTTAAGACTTTAAATAGACAATGAATCATGCATTACAAAGAATGATCTAGAATAAGCCAGCTACTTCACATACCACAGCTATGATCATGTCACATAAGATCTGGTATTGGTGAAGGTACAGGGAAAAAAGCATTTAAACACCTTTGAAGGCATAAATTGATACAATTTTCTCAGAGGAAAATTTGAAACTTTGTATCAAGTTTTAATATGAGTATATTTAGCAATTCCACTTTTAGGAATTTAGCCTAAAGGAGTAATTTGGCAAGTGTAGGAAGATAATCAAAGATATTTATTGCAACATCGGCTATGTTAATATATATTTTCTAGATTTTTTTTTTCATTTTACTGCATCCAAGTATGTATGTATTAACATGCAGAAGTGGCATGTATTAACATGCAGAAGTATTCATGATATATTACTCAATGGAAAAAAAAAAGCAAGTAACCAAAAAGTATAGTATAATCCACTAATGTTTAAAAGTAAATATACATTTTTATTAATTTTTAAAGGTTGGAAGTTAATACCTGAACTAGTAGCACTGATTATTTCTGATAAGTAAAATTATGGTCTGATGCCAGGGAGGAGAACTTTTGACTCTTCTTTCTACACTTCTGTATTGCTTAAATTTGTTTTAATGTACATGTCACTATCATAATTTAAATAATTTAAACCTGTTAAATCATTTATGACTCACCATTTTCTGTAAAATAAAGTCTAAATTCCTTAACTTTATAAGCACTCAACAATTTGTCTCCAAACCCTGGGGACTCGCCAGCCCCCGCAGGATCCAGGGAAACCCGAAGGAGAAAAGGCGTCAGCAATTGTGATTGATTTAGAGAGAGAGATAGATAAGAATGTTGTAGATAAGAAAATAGAGGGGAGAAAGAAAAGAGGCTGATGTTCCTTGGTTTGTTTATACAGGAAATCAATAAAGTCTCAAGACAAGAGACTTGCACCGTCTACGTGAGGCCGCAGGTGCCCTCCCAGTCTCCCAAGGGAGTGAAGGCGCAGGGCGCCTTCCCGTTCAGGTGTTAGAAACCCAGGCAAATAAGCAGACACGGTGGACTTCTGTACTCTAGATGGGAACCAGCCTGAAAGAGAGAGTAAGAGGAGGAAAATGATTGACACGAGGAGATCAAGCTGCTTTGATGAGCGAGATCCATAGCTTTATTTTTAAATGGTACTTATATACTTTTTGTACATAGAGGGAAATGAAAGATGCAAGGTCATACAGAGTCAGCCCAACATTCCAGCAGTTTTGCCCTTATCGAAACCAGGATATTTCTGCATACCTTTTCCACAAATGATGTTGTGTACAGTATCTTCTGGTCTTGGAGGCCTGTGAACATTTTATGACCCTCTTTTGATAAAGGCTGCTCAACCAGAAAACTTATTTTCCCTCAAAGTGTTTTTTCTTTATATTTCTAATCTATGTCAGCTTCAGAAAATGCCAAACAGAGTTACGTTTTTCACAGAGCAAAGGTGCAGTGAGTTACAAGAAAGAACCAATTAGCTCAAAAGTCTGATATGGTTAAATTCAAGGCTACCCTTGTTTTTCTTGCATTCTCACTATGTTAACTAATGCATTCGAGGTGCACAGTGGATAAGAGATAGGGAACTTAGCAACAAGCATTGGCCCAATAATGAAATCCTGCACCAGCACTATAATAACTTTTAACCCTTTGAAAGGCTCTATGTTTTAGGCTTTCCGTGCCTCTCAGTTGGGAGGCTGTAAAGAATCACATGCGTAGCTGTAAGAGTCTGGATATACCTGCCGAGCAAGCTAGAATGCTAACAGAGGGAGTTTGATTTGAAATATTCCTCTCATGTCCAAGAGACTTATTAGCTATAGCCCTAAGTTGATTTTCTCCAGAGAAAGGTGGTCAGGGTTAGCCCCCTGTTAATGTCAGAGGAGTTGGTGAAAGTCATGAAATAGTAAAACAGACAGATTCTGGTTTNATGGTGATGGACAGGGAGGCCTGGCGTGCTGTGATTCATGGGGTCGCAAAGAGTCGGACACGACTTAGCGACTGAACTGAACTGAATCATGATCATTCATTTGATATGAAAGTTAAAGTGAAAGTCGCTCAGTCATGTTGGACCCTTTTCGAACCCATGAGTCCATGGTCACGGTCAATGATTGGATATTATTATTCAATTGTTCAGTTAGTGTTATTAGATATTATTGTTCATTATTGTTCAATGAATATTTATTGTTAGAAATTTATTTCTCTTCTGAATACACATTTGAGTATGCTTACTTGCACTTTAAAAAGACTTACATGAAAACTAATGTGGTCTTTGATAAAGACATTAAAACAGTAAACTAGTTGTCAGTTATTATTTTTTCATTTACATATAAATTTCCTTTCTCTATATGAAAGGGAAAAGATGAGACAAAGTAGCTTGCCTGAGAATCAATAGACTTATCTGACACTTTGCTATGTGTTAGTGGAGTACCTGTGCAATCTGTTTTGTTTGTTGGTCAGTTGCTAAGTGCTGTCTGACTCTGTGACCCCCATGGACTGTAGCCCACCAGGCTCCTCTGTCCATGGGATTTCCCAGATAAGAATACTGGTGTGGGTTGCCACTTCCTTTTCCAGTGGATCTTCCTGACCCCAGGGATCAAACCCGAGTCTCCAGCATTGGCAGGCGGATTCTTTACCACTCAGCCACCTGGGAAGCCCAGTCTAGCTATGACCTTCATACAATTTAATAAACAGTTGATTCATGTGATAGTGGTTTTGCCTCCAGATGACTATTTCACTGAAACTGAAGTACCACAAGTTAATCAAAGCTGACTCCTTTCTTAGCTGAGGCTAAGAAAACTGGGTCTCTTGTCAGCTCCTGAAGACAAAACAAACAAGCTTGCAGCTAGTCTTGGGCACACAAACTACACTACTGCCAGGAAATCAGCAGGATGCTCCGATGTCTCATGTGCATAAGGACACAATGTATGTTTGCTGAACTTTTGGAGTCAAGCAAATTTTTAAGATTTTTTAAAAGATGCTCTTTCAGTTCTGGTTTCCTCAGTGTGTATGCCCAGCAGTGGGATTGCTGGGTCATAAGGCAGTTCTATTTCCAGTTTTTTTAGGAATCTCCACACTGTTCTCCATAGTGGCTGTGCTGCTGCTGCTAAGTCGCTTCAGTCGTGTCTGACTCTGTGCGACCCCATAGATGGCAGCCCACCGGGCTCCCCCATCCCTGGGATTCTCCAGGCAAGAATACTGGAGTGGGTTGCCTTTTCCTTCTCCAATGCATGAAAGTGAAAAGTGAAAGTGAAGTCGCTCAGTCGTGTCCGACTCTTTGCGACCCCATGGACTGCAGCCCACCAGGCTTCTCCATCCATGGGATTTTCCAGGCAAGAGCACTGGGGTGGGGTGCCAGTGCCTTCCTACTAGTTTGCATTCCCACCAACAGTTGCCAGGGTCCTGCCCCCATAGGATCCAGGGAAACCTGAAGGAGAAATGGCGTTAGCGATTTTGATTGATTTAGAGAGAGAGATAGATAAGAATGTTGTAGATAAGAAAATAGAAAAGAGAAGAAAAGAGGCTGATGTTCCTTGGTTTATACAGAAAATCAATACAGTCTCAAGACAAGAGACTTGCACAGGTGCCCTCCTGGTCTCCCAAGGGAGTGAAGGTGCAGGGCGCCTTCCCGTTCAGGTCTTAGAAACCCAGGCAAATAAGTAGACACGGTGGACTTCTGTACTCCAGATGAGTTCTGTTCCCCAGATGGGATGACTTCTGTTCCCCAGATGGGAACTAGCCTGAAGAGAGTAAGAGGAGGAAAATGATTGACACGAGGAGATCAAGCTGCTTTGATGAGCGAGATCCATAGCTTTATTTTTAAATGGTACTTATATACTTTTTTTGTACATAGAGGGAAATGAAAGATGCAAGGTCATACAGAGTCAGCCCAACATTCCAGCAGTTTTGCCCTTGTCGAAACCAGTATTTTTCCGCATACCTTTTCCACAAATGATGTTGTATACCGTATCTTCTGGCCTTGGAGGCCTGTGAACATTTTATGACCCTCTTTTGATAAAGGCTGCTCAACCAGAAAACTTATTTTCCCTCAAAGTGTTTTTTCTTTATATTTCTAATCTATGTCAGCCTCAGAAAAATACCAGAGTTACGTTTTTCACAGAGCAAAGGTGCAGTGAGTTACAAGAAAGAACCAGTTAGCTCAAAAGTCTGATATGGTTAAATTCAAGGCTACACTTATTTTTCTTGCATTCTCACTATGTTAACTAATGCAATCCCAGGTGCACAGTGGATAAGAGATATGGGAACTTAGCAACAAGCATTGGCCCAATAATGAAATCCTCCACCAGCACTAGCACTACTCTAATAACTTTTAACTCTTTCAGAGGCTCTATGNTTTCTGCATACCTTTTCCACAAATGATGTTGTGTACAGTATCTTCTGGCCTTGGAGGCCTGTGAACATTTTATGACCCTCTTTTGATAAAGGCTGCTCAACCAGAAAACTTATTTTCCCTCAAAGTGTTTTTTCTTTATATTTCTAATCTATGTCAGCTTCAGAAAATGCCAAACAGAGTTACGTTTTTCACAGAGCAAAGGTGCAGTGAGTTACAAGAAAGAACCAATTAGCTCAAAAGTCTGATATGGTTAAATTCAAGGCTACCCTTGTTTTTCTTGCATTCTCACTATGTTAACTAATGCATTCGAGGTGCACAGTGGATAAGAGATAGGGAACTTAGCAACAAGCATTGGCCCAATAATGAAATCCTGCACCAGCACCAGCACTACTCTAATAACTTTTAACTCTTTCAAAGGCTCTATGTTCTAGGCTTTCCATGCCTCTCACAGTTGGGAGGCTGTAAATAATTGTATGCATGGCTGCAAGAGTCTGGATATACCTGCCAAGCAAGCTAGAATGCTAACAGAGGGGGTTTGATTTGAAATATTCCTCTCATGTCCAGGAGACTTATTAGCTATAGCCCTAAGTTGATTTTCTCCAGAGAAAGGTG
Organism: Oreotragus oreotragus; assembly: GCA_006410675.1. Taxonomy (NCBI): domain Eukaryota; kingdom Metazoa; phylum Chordata; class Mammalia; order Artiodactyla; family Bovidae; genus Oreotragus; species Oreotragus oreotragus. The sequence goes on along the minus strand of SJYX01010437.1, from coordinate 131,987 downwards.
GTCAGGGTTAGCCCCCTGTTAATGTCAGAGGAGTTGGTGAAAATCATGAAACAGTAAAACAGACAGATTCTGGTTTTGGGGTAGATGCTCGAGAAAGCCTAGGGAGCCCATTGAGTTCTGAAGCCTTGCTTAACAGTTCTCTTCCACATGACTTTTGTCATGGGTGGGATCTCCCGTGGTGGCTCCCGGCACCAAACCACTTTTGCCAATCTTTAAGAAAGTATGGGTAGAATTGAGTTTTACCTTCACTCTCCTGCTTATACTCACTTAAGCCCAACTATTCTCACCAAATTTGCATTCATGTTTTCAACCTTTGGGAGTACCCCTTTCTTTGCTTGGAATGCTCTCTCACTCTTACTCTCCATTCACTAAAATCTAACTGAACAATGAAGCTCAGATCAAGTAGAACTCCCCCTTCTATGAATTCCTATATTATGCAATATCTGATACTCGACAAAATTGTTATTGAATGAAGAAATGGATCTTCACAGCCAAGTTCAAGTTTCTGTTTATAGTTTTCTCATTTGTAACATGGGGACATACTACCCCTTAGATTATTGTGAGAATTATGATAATTATGAAAAGTACTTAAGACAACATCAGAACATAGTAATTCATAGTTCAAAAACTGTCATTATGATATCTTTTTTTTAATCTACTGACATGTCCTCTCTCCATCTAGATGGTCAAATCCTGGATGGCAGAAACTGCATATCATGTATACTAGCATCCTTCTCCAAACTCTGTGTAGTAGAGCTCCATATGAAACACACTTCATATTTACCATTAATAGTGACAGAGAAGATTATGAAATATACATAACCTTCTAACCTTGAAAGAAATAAATCTCTTAGTTTGGAAAATACTATGACTTCAAGGCACCAAGAATAACATGGTAACATGGAATTATCATAGTAAAGCATTACTGATATGAAATATACAAATAAAACAATATATTCTTTCTTCAGTGAAATCACAGAAAATAGGGATAGATCATTCTTTGAATTCTATTTTCACAAACATAGTCAATACATACAAGATGCTAGACAATACTAGTGAATTATTTACAGAAAACACCAGATGAATTTGGTTTATTTAGTCTCTTGTTGGCAGATAGCACATCGTGCTTCTGCAGCAGGCTCCATGTGTTCTAGAATTTTAACATAATGGGACTTTATACACTGTCATAGAAATAGAATGCTCTAGTGCAGAGACACAGCGGGAATGACCAAGTCTTGCTGTGTTTAGCTCCTCACATTGTCCAGTTCAAAATCACTGCTAGGTTACAGCCTTCAAATTTCAGTCAAGGTACTGGCAGCTTGATTGGGACAGCTTCTGTTCCCACTTAATCCCACCGGACAGATATGATCTGTGTGGCGCGGCACAGTGCCATTGAAACAACTGGAGTCACCTGATACAGTACATTTTTTTTTTTTTTTTTTGCTAAGTCACTTCAGTCGTGTCTGACTCTGTGCGACCCCATAGACGGCAGCCCACCAGGCACCCCCGTCCCAGGGATTCTCCAGGCAAGAACATTGGAGTGGGTTGCCATTTCCTTCTCCAGATACAGTACATTAGCCTAGAGCAAATAAAGTCAGATTGTTATTTNTTTTTGCTAAGTCACTTCAGTCGTGTCTGACTCTGTGCGACCCCATAGACGGCAGCCCACCAGGCACCCCCGTCCCAGGGATTCTCCAGGCAAGAACATTGGAGTGGGTTGCCATTTCCTTCTCCAGATACAGTACATTAGCCTAGAGCAAATAAAGTCAGATTGTTATTTTCTCTTCGGAGGCCTAACAAATATTTTTCTGAGCACGCCTTCTTATTTAGTTTGTGTGTTTGCTCAGTATTTTATAGTTAAATGGACTTTGTCCCTCAGCAGTGTGTAACTCCAATTGTGTCCAGTAATCCAGAAAGTCTATCAAAGTGTGAAAAAAGGATACAAAGAAGCCTTAAATATTTTGCTTAAACTTCAGTCTTGGACGTGTGCGTGTGTGTATGACTCTTTGTGACCTCATAGACTGCAGCCTTCCAGGCTTCCCTGTCCATGGAATTTTCCAGGCAACAATACTGGAGTGAGTTTTCATCTCCTACTCCAGGCGATCTTCCCAACCCATGGATCAAACCCACATCTCCTGCATCTCCTATCTTGGCAAGTGGATTCTTTAACTTGAGGAGAGGGATAAATTGGGAAATTGGGATTAACGTTTGCTGCTGCTGCTGCTGCTGCTGTTAAATCGCTTCAGTCGTGTCTGACTCTGTGCGACCCCATAGACAGCAGCCCACCAGGCTCCCCCATCCCTGGGATTCTCAAGGCACAACACTGGAGTGGGTTGCCATTTCCTTCTCCCATGCAGGAAAGTGAAAAGTGAAAGGGAAGTTGCTCAGTCGTGTCCGACTCTTTGCGACCCCATGGACTGCAGCCCACCAGGCTCCTCTGTCCATGGGATTTTCCAGGCAAGAGTACTGGAGTGAGGTGCCATCGCTTTCTCCGGGATTGACGTTTACACACTACTATATGTAAAAGGGGGCTTCCCTGGTGTCTCAGATGGTGAAGAACCTGTTTGCAATGCAAGAGACCTGGGTTCAATTCCTGGGTCAGAAAGATCCCCTGGAGAAGGGAATGGCTGATTCTTGCCTAGAGAATCCCAAGAACAGAGGAGCCTGGTGGGCTGCTGTCTACAGTCCATGGGGTCGCAAAGAGTCAGACGCAGCTGAGCGACTGGCACACACATGTATAAAATGGATAACTAGTGAGGACCTACTGTATAGCTCAGGGGGCTCTGCTCAGTACTCTGTAATGATCTAAATGGGAACTGAGTCTAAAAAAAGACTCGCTTCTATATAGCTCAGGGGGCTCTGCTCAGTACTCTGTAATGCTCTAAATGGGAACTGAGTCTAAAAAAAGACTCACTTCAGTCATGTCCAGCCCTTTGTGACCCCATGGACTATAGTCTGGACTGTATATATGGACTGTGTATATACACACACACACAACACACTTGTGTGTGTGTGGGTATATATATATCTATAAAACTGATTCACTTTGCTGTACATTTGACACTAACACACCATTGTAAATCTGCTGCTGCTGCTGCTAAGTCGCTTCAGTCGTGTCCGACTCTGTNATGGACTGTGTATATACACACACACACAACACACTTGTGTGTGTGTGGGTATATATATATCTATAAAACTGATTCACTTTGCTGTACATTTGACACTAACACACCATTGTAAATCTGCTGCTGCTGCTGCTAAGTCACTTCAGTCGTGTCCGACTCTGTGCGACCCCATAGACGGCAGCCCACCAGGCTCCCCTGTCCCTGGGATTCTCCAGGCAAGAACACTGGAGTGGGTTGTCATTTCCTTCTCCAATGCATGAAAGTGATAAGTGAAAGTGAAGTCACTGAGTCGTGTCCAACTCTCAGCGACCCCATGGACTGCAGCCTACCAGGCTCCTCCGTCCATGGGATTTTCCAGGCAAGAGTACTGGAGTGGGGTGCCATTGTCAATCTGCTACACTCCAATAAAAACTTTAAAAATAACTTGAAACTTATATTTGTAACTAGTTCAGCAACCTTTTGGTTGAGAGTGAAGCCTTCATAGTTGGTCTGTTGATTATTCACAATCATCTTTTTTTTGTTTCTTTAAGGAGTGAGGCACTCCAACCAACCAATCAAATAATCAGGAAACCAAAACCCCAGCCAGCATATAGGATTTGAGATCATTTATGTAAAATGTATATATTAGGAAAAGTTAGGGAAACTCTTAATCGGCAGGTAAAAAAAAAGTTTGCAGAATAATGTTTGTTATAGTCTATTCCAGTAGAAGCCAACAACCCACAGACCTAACCCTGCCTACTGTACACACAGTGAATAAACAAGGAGACAAGCCCAGAAGGTTGGAAACTCAGGAAGATGAAGAATATGACGGGGGGACGAAAATAGTTTTTTTTTTTTTGGTTTTTTTGTATTATAATGGGCTTTCCTGATAGAACAGTTGATAAAGAATCCACCTGTGATGCAGGGGACAAGGAGATGCAGGTTCAATCCCTGGGTCAGGTAGATCCCCTGGAGGAGGAAATGGCAACCCACTCCAGTATTCTTGCCTGGAGAATCCTATGGACAGAGGAGCCTTGTGAGCTACAGTCCATGGGGTCGCAAAGAGTCGACACAACTGAGTGACTAAACATTCCCTATTATGATGAATTATTATTGAAACATATTGTCACTTTGACAATATGGAATAGATAAATTGCATTACTAGAATACTAAAAAGAATCTACAGAAAAGTTATTAGAATTAATAAAATAAGATTGCTAGAGAAAAATCAAAATTTGTTGTATTTGTAAATACCAGCAGCAAGCTGTTGCAAAACACCATTCACAATAGCAGTAAAAATTATAAAATACCTGTACGGAGGTGATTATAAACTTACTGAGCGACATTAAGGAAGATTTCAATATAGAGAGATAAACCATCTTCTTAGGTAGAAAGACTCAATATTTTAAGAATATTCTCATAAAATTGATTTGTAGCTACAGTGCAGGAATACTATTATGACAACATGGTGTTGGTAGATAGACAAATTACAAACCAGTGAAACAGGGTGAAGAGCCTGGAAACAAAACTACACATTATGACAAAATGTCATAAAACAGCTAAAAAAACTTGTCTTGCCCTGAGTTATGTACTCTCCCTGATCAAGTGGAATTATGAAGATCTGGCCCTCTAGTCCAAATGGGTCAACTCTGAAGTGTCTCAGCTTTCCAGTTCCTTGCCTGGTGAGCTGAGGCTTTTCTTGAGATTGTATCACAATCCAACTTCTCCCTCTATCCTATCCTACCTTAATCCTTTCCCTTCCACACGAGTTGATCCTAAGAGTACTCCCTAAGAAACTTTCCACACAAAATCTCCACTTCCCTGGTAGGATGTAAATTTACACCAGTGTTTTATAAAACAGTTTGAAATTACTTGATAAAGCTGAAGTTGCATATGCTTTACAATTTATTCCATTCCTAGGTACATACTGTAGAGAAACTCTTCCACAAAAATTTACTACAGGGTTTTTCTTGGTGGAAAGAGATAGCCATATGGGGTTTCTCAGGTCCTGGAAAAGACTACTTCAAACAAGAACAAAACCCAAAGATTGTTCCCATAAGATGAAGGGTTAACTTGTCTGGGAAGGCTAAGGGCTGAGAGATTTGATGAATTCAATGAATGTAAATTGAATCAAGAATAGTTGCACATCCGTAGAAGGGGAACCTACAGGTGGGATCTGCAGCCTGCTCAGGGGTTAAACGGGTGAGTGAAAAGGAAGCCGAGTGGATGGTCCAAGTAAGCAAACAGCAACAGCAAAGGCTTTCTAAACACTGGCCAAAGCAGAAGGAGTCAAGCAAGCAGAGTATTGCTACAGAGAATAAGGCCGGAAATGGAGTATCACGAAAAACATTTAAAACGATGCAGATGTGCTATGTCAGAAAGATGAGCCTTGAACAATTGTGAGCAGAGGAGGAACATCCTGGAAACGGTATTTCAGGAAGGGAAATCCAGCAGCAGTTCCTGGCGTCCCTAGGCGAAGTATTTTCACCTTCATAAACAGGTACTCTTGGACAGGCTGAAAAGAAAAATGCTTCCCAGTAAATGGCATTTACGAATAAGACCAGTAGGTAGCTTGGGGCAATTTCTAAATTAATTACTGGACTTTTATTTGCTTGCCCAGTTTGGTGCTGGTCTCTGCTGAGTAGTGTGGTTCTAATGCAGCTGTTGTTTGACAGCATTGTTCTCTCTACTTGCTAAAATGGTTAACGTTGTCCTTAAATGACTGCACTTAACTGGGAGGAGCCACTGTGTCCTTCTGGTTACAATAGCATCTATGTCTGACCTGAGACAAGCCTTGCTTATATTCCTGGGTCTATTGATTGCAGTGAGAGTCCATCCAGCCCTCCTATGCCAGTGACACATGTTTTTCTCAAAGCTAAAAGCTTTGAAGGTAGTGAACAAAGTCTCAGATCCTAAAAAGGTTCAATATCGCTTTTGTTTCGAGTGCCTATTACCTCTTTGGAAGACACTTGATTAAAATGCAGTGCTAATGGGTCTAGGGTTTCAGGTTAATCCCTTGGTGAGAGTTAGTTTGCTCTGGTCTCTGCGGCTGCAGATGGTGTTTCTAATGGCCGCTCTGCCTCCTTTCACAAAAACGGGGCCACAGAACAGTTCTTAGCTGCAGTCTAATTCCACTGCAGATTCTGGAGCTAATCCTGGTTTTAGACCAGGGGAATCACAGAACCTGGCCTATTAGCTTCACGGTATTCCACAAAAATCATCGCTGTCTCTGATCCTTTCTTGTCCTGGCAACTTCCAGGCAGGGAAGAACTCTGGTCTAGCTTTTTGTGGCCAAGTCTCTTTGGTCTCTATAAGTACCTGGTCTTGTCTCTGTAGATAACCCTTAGCTTTGGGGCTCCAGATATGCCCCTCTCACTCCCAAATTTCAGGAAACGGAGTGCCATCTATACCCAGCCCCCTTGTCTGGGACTGTCTTACGTGCCGCTGCATCCCTGGCACCAAACACTGTGGCAAAGGCAAGATTGCCCCTCCCTATGCTGTTTCCTGAGGAAGAGGAGTGCAGACATCAACTGGCCAGGGTAACGGGGCTGTATAACTTGTGTGCTATGAGTGCACGTGTGTGTGTGTGTATGTATAAAAGAAAAGGGGTTAAAAGTAAGTAGATTCTTTTTCTACTTCTTTTTGAAGTGTCTCATATATAAGGGGCTTCTCTGGTAGCTCAGCTGGCAAAGAATCTGTCTGCAGTGCAGGAGACCCCAGGTGGATTCCTGGGTCAGGAAGATCCCCTGGAGGAGGGCATGGCAACCCACCCCAGTATTCTTGCCAGGAGAATCCCCATGGCTACAGTCCATGGGGTTGCAAAGAGTTGGACATGACTGAGCGACTAAGCACAGTACGACACATACATAAAGTATGGCACAGTGATAAAGAATCCATCTGCCAATGCAGAAGAAACAGGTTTGATCCCTAAGTCAGGAAGAACCCCTAGAGAAGGAAATGGCAACCCACTCCAGTATTCCTGCCTGGAGAATCCATGAACAGAGGAGCCTGGTAGGCTATAGCACACAGGGTCACAAAGAGTCAGACATGATTGAATGACCAAACATGCATGCAAGCATACGTAAAGCATACAAGTTTAAATGCTTGGTTTAGTGAATTTTTGCATATTGGAGACACCCAGGTAATCCCTATGCAGATCAAGATATGGAATGCTTCCCACATCCCAGAAGGATGTCCTGAATTCCTTCCCAGGCATGTCTAACACCCCCACGAGCCTGGACTCAGAGATGACTGCTATTCTGACTTTTATCACCATATGTTAGTTTTGCTGTTCTTGAATTTGATATAAATGGAATCACACAGTATGCTCTTTTTATGTCTGGCTTCTCTTGCTCACTGTATGTCTATTGACATCCATGTTGTTAGTCTATGTTCTTTTAATCAGTTAATTTTCCTTGGGCTTATCTCCCCTTGGCTCATTTTCCCTTTGGGGTGATGAAACCAAGATTCATCTCCGAGACCAGCGGAGAGCGCGTACTCTCAGGGTAGACCTTAGGTCAGAGGAGAAGTGGTCTCTGGCTCCCCACCATTTACCCAGCTGTAGGACTTGTGGTTCCAATGTAGACTTTAGGACCAAAGCTTGATAGTGATTTTCCTGGCATATTGGAGGAGGCCCATGGATGGTAAGCACATTTTCCATCTTGCCTTGATTAAACTGTTTCACTTATCTTCCCTTATTGCATTCCTCTGAATGTGACGCATGCTCATGCTTCTCCCCAGAGCATGTGATTTTCTGTGAATGTCTAACTATAGATCCTGCTAATTCCTAACCTATTTACTGTTCTCATTCCTGACCAAGAAATCAAAGAGGATAACTGGTTTAGATAAAATCCACTATTATTCATCTAAAAGCAAGTCCTACTGAAGGGGAGTGGTGCATAGCATCCTTATTGTGGACAAAAGGCAGCACACTAATTTAGCAAAAAATTTATTATCTTGATGTCAGCTCTTGTGCTAGTTTTCCAGAAGATGCATTAGCTTTCTGACACTTTGTTCTTTTTCCATGTGTAAGTAATTAATTCAGATCCTGGTAAAAAGCTTTTTATTCCTCCTATCCTATGCATTTAAACACTGTTAGATAAAACTATTTTGATAGCTTCTCATTTTATAAGATGGAACTACGATTCCACTCTTTTCTCTGTCTGTCTCCTGATTGCACAGCCCCCTCAAAGTGGAGCAGAGAAAAAAAGAACAGGGGCCTTCTGGCATCCTCTATTCAGCCTTTAGTTCATCTTTGGTTCAATCTTCCTAGAACTTCTGTTGCACAAATCCCTCATTGTCACTTCTTCATTGAATTTCTTTTCCCAGTAAGTAACCAACCTTTTTCTACAACTATTTCTGCTGGAAAGGTGACTCCTTAGCTACTTACTTATGGAGAAAAATGTATGTGTGTTCAGGAGGTGGGGGATGGTTGTGGGTATGTGTGTGTCTCCAGTGGAACTCTAGTTATTGTTGGCTTTTATTATTTCATTTTGAAGAATCCTTCACATTTCACTTTCATTCTGGCACTGATGTTGTCACAGGTGATTTAAGAAGAACTTGGCTAATCTACACCGAAGCTGTACAATATTTATTCATCTGTCTTCCTCATTAGCCTTCCTAGAGTAGGACTCTCGTTCCTGTCTGACTCCTGACCCAGCCGTGTACTTGGTGAAAAATCAGCTTCTCCGTGCAACGCAGCTTCTTGTGTCAGCAGAAAGGCAGAGACTTCCAGGACACAGACCAGAGGAGCAGACAGAGCTCATTCACCCTTTACCCTGGCTTGGAAAATCTATGGCTGCTCTGCTGCCAGTAGCCATTTGTCACCTGATTCATACCCAACACGAAGGGAAAATAAATTCAGTATAACTTTCCTTGACACAGAGTCAAATAGAGAAGATGTTCTAATGAAGTTTTTTTTTTTTTTTTTTGGGTCACTGTTTTATAAAGAGCTTAGGACTCCAAGAAGGGGTGAAATAAAAGCCTTGTTGAAAGATAAGGCTCTTCCCTTCATTCATTACTATTCAGCCACATTGTCTGAGAGCCGATTATGCACTGGACACTGGGAAGACAAAGGTTAGTGAGGAAAGGATCCTTGGTTTCAAGAGGGAGACTGACAGTCTGGAGAGGCAGACTGACATGCTGATATGAGTGACAATTCAGCACAACGTAGCGAGTGCTATAGTGAAAAGAATAAACTCAGAGCTATGGAGACTCAGAGAGGCCAAGGGCCAGCTCTGCCTGGGCCATCTATGGACACACGCGGATGCAGCTAGCAGAGGAAGTCGGCAGAGACTTCCCTGGTGGTCCACTGGCTAAGACTCCACTCTCCCAACGCAGGGGGCTTGGGTCTGATTGCTGGTCAGGGAACTATTCCACGTGATGCCCCTAAGAGTTCACACCCCTCAACTAGAGATTCTGCATCCTGCAATGGAGACTGAAGATCGTTCATGCTGCAACTAAGACCCAGCACAACCAAATAAATAAAAATAAATATTTTTTAAAAAGTAAAAAGAGGTTTGTAGACCAAGGAAGACTCAAGAAAGCAGGATTCCCTATAACCAGTATTCACAGTTTGGGAACACTGGGAGGTGCACTCCGGGACAGAGCTGAGTGTTAGGGATGTTCACTAGAGGAGAGAAAGGAGGATTGGGCAGAAAGGGAAGTCAAGCTGTGATGCAAGTCTGGCAGCTTTAGCCCATTCCTTGGGGAGCTCTGGAGCAGAAACCATTTCCCCAAGTTGTCCCAGACTGGGCCACATTAGCCAGGCCTTGATCTCCCCTCCATCAGTTACTGGATATGGGTGCCCCAGAGGGGGGAAAGTGGATCTCTGCAGCCGACGCAACAGAGACCTGACAGTCGTGTGCCCCGACTGCCCCTTGTGCTACTTGGATCCACCGCATCCTGTGTGTCCGGTGGGCCTCTCTCCCTTAAAAGGGGAAAGCTGGTGGAACAAACAATACCCCTTGCTGATAAGACTGGTCTTGGTCCTATCACTGATATGCTATTTTAATTTCTCCTCCACTAACCTTTATAGGTGACTTCCCTAGTGCCTCAGACAGTAAAGCATCTGCCTACAATGCAGGAGACCCGGGTTCGATCCCTGGGTTGAGAAGATTCCCTGGAGAAGGAAATGGCAAACCACTCCAGTATTCTTGCCTTGAAAACCCCGTGGACAGAGGAGCCTGGTTGGCTACTGTCCACGGGGTCACAAAGAGTCGGACACAACTGAGCAACTTCACTATCACTATCACTAAACTTTATAGAAAACCCTGGTTCTCAGCTAGCATCTTTGATGGTTTGGGTGACTTTCACGGCAGCATGATCCAGTTCTCATTCCTGAGGGGAGGGAGACCCTCATCTCTATGCCCTTCTCTGGCTAAGGATACTTCTCTTGTCTATTTTCATCATACTTTGGTGAGAGTATAACAAGAGGTGCTCAAGGAGATCACCTAAGCGCCACGATATGTTCCTCCATGCCCTGGGTGTATAGGAGTGGCCCTGTCTCCTCTTGACCATCAGAGTTAATTGGTGATTTAGTCGCTAAGTTGTGTCCAACTCTTGAGACCCCATGGGCAGAGGAGCCTGGCAGGCTACAGTCCATGGGATTCTCCAGGCTAGAATACTGGAGTAGGTCTCCAGTGTTCATTACGCTTCCTAAGTAGGGACTCTTCTTCCTTGCTGGTGCTCTACACAAGGAGCTTGAAATGCTCAGGCATAGCCTCTGTCTGGCTCAATGGGACTCTCACTGTGTTTCCTAGGGGAACTGTTCCTCCTTTGGAGATCAGAAGCTCTGACCCTACAGAGCCAAATGTAATGAGAATGAACAGCATGAATTCCCTAGGTGGGTTATTGTGAGTGATGGTGACCAGGGTCATTCCTGCTTTGATTCCTTGGTTCCCAGTCCCATGAATTTTCCTAGCAGAGATGTTGAACCCTGGAGGAAAATGCCCCTCTCTTATAAAGTATTGACTCTGAATTGGCACTCAAGCATATCTTTAGCAAATCATTCCAATTCTCTTTCTGGTCAGCACCTTCTGGTTGGTGTTGTAAGTGACAAGCAGTTTGGAGAATTCCATGGTCATAGGCCTACTCTCACATTTCCTTTGCTGTAAAGTGGGTTCCCCTGATCTCACAACTGTTATGAGGGATCTCGTGTTGGTGGAGCAAACACTCCATAAACTTTTGGAGAGTTATGCTGACAGAGGCTGGGTAAGCAGGAAAAGTTAACATATATCCAGAATATTTGCCTCTTATTAACAGGAAAATATTGAGTAGAAGGGGCCCGATGTATTCAACTTCTTGCTGAGCTGCTCCTTGGTCTCTTCGGGGATAGTCTCGTCCTGGTCATTCTGTTGGTTTCTGTTGCTGACATGTTGCCCATTTGTCAGTGACACTTAGATCCAATCTGGCAAGTGGCAGCCCATGAGATTGGGCTCATACATAGTCTCCATCGTCCCCCATGACTCTGGGTTCATGTGCCCATTACATCAGCACTGGTCTGGCAGATGACCTAGACTGACTGACATCAACCAGCGGGGTCATCTTATCTCTTTGGTTGCTTAGAATCTCTTGCATGGTGAATTATCCCCAGTGGGCATTAGTGTGTGGTACAAAGATCTTTACATTCATGCCCATTCTCATCTGTCCATTATGTATGGATGAGAAATACTGTCAAGACACCCCAAATCAATTATTTCCACTTTAACCTCTGGGAACTCATTATTCAAACTTTCCCAATCTAACCTTTGGATACTTTCGAATTGTGCTTGAAAAGACTTGGATAGCAGGAAGATCAAACCAGTCAATCCTAAAGGCAATCAACCCTGAATATTCATTGGAAGGATTGATGCTGAAGCTGAAGCTCTAATACTTTGACCACCTAATGCAAAGAGCCGACTCATTGGAAAAGATCCTGATGCTGGGAAAGATTGAGGGCAGGAAGCAGGGATGTGGGTGACAGAGGATGAGGTGATTGGATAGTGTCACTGACTCAATGGATATGAGTTTGAGCAAACTCCAGGAGGCAGTGAAGGACACAGAAGCCTAGCGCGTTGCAGTCCATGTGGTCGCAAAGAGTTGGACACGACTTAGTGACCGAAGGACAGCAACAAACCTTCGGATAGCTTTCTCCACAAGAGCTAGAACAGCAGAATTGATGTCAAGATGGCAGAATTGATGTCAAGATTCTTTTCAACTGTTTTTTTACAAAACCTATTTAAGCCTGTTCTGTATAAAAGGTCAGTGATTTACTGCTTCTACTTTGTCTTCAAATATTCTAAAACCTTTGTCCCTAATGTTGTTTATCTTTGAGGAATGTCAAACTGTATTTGATTTTAAGAATGTGTAACTTGGNCAAAACCTATTTAAGCCTGTTCTGTATAAAAGGTCAGTGATTTACTGCTTCTACTTTGTCTTCAAATATTCTAAAACCTTTGTCCCTAATGTTGTTTATCTTTGAGGAATGTCAAACTGTATTTGATTTTAAGAATGTGTAACTTGGCAGGGCAGACAAAAGGATTACACCTTAGATTAATAGCCATTACAGGAAGGTGAGTGAAAAACCAAGTGTTCTTGTTCTGAGGGAAGATTTTCAACCTGAATTTTGGGGCCATTCAAAAAATACTGTGAATCAACCTTACCTTTTACATTTTTGTAAATATCTCATATTATATAAATGTCTCTTTAAAACTATTAAAATGCTATAAATTTCTGAAAACTAGTCTCCCATCTCATTTTGTACTTGAACAAAAGATAAAATTATCTGTGACACCTACAATAAAAATATATTCGTATAGAATATACGTTTACTAGAATATGTTTATTAGAAAGAAGTTATCTAACCAGTTAGGCCTGTGGTGGTTGCATAAACACGACCATGTTCCCTTTTAACGTTAGTGTCCTACAAACCCTGTGGCTCATGGGGAAACCAAAAGTATGGTCCACCTTGGCTCATGAATTTATAAGGGTATTCTCCCTAGTGATCTTGTTTTGATGTATAACAAAGATTTCGTCATTGTCAGAAGTCTTGATGATCAGCATCTCCCCATTTTAGCTACTTTCACCAATTAATTCTATAATTATTAAAGCTAAATACTGATAAAGCTCATTATATGTGCCTTGAACAGAGGTATAAAGAACTTTCTGTAGTTGTTTATTTCCTTCAAGAGATCCTGGGTAGCATAGAAGTATTTTCTGAAATGGTTGTTTAATTGTATTTCTTTTTTCTTGGTTTTGGACCATTAATCACAATACTCCCCCTCTTAATTCTACCTGATTTTTTTTTTTTCTGTTTTTCGCTGCTCTTTGGTTTCTATATCCCGTTCATACCCCTAAGTTGAGGAAAGCCCAAGGAAGCAAAATAAAATGTTCAGTTGAAATGTGAAATACTTTGTACTAGAGACAGAGGTCTATGTGCTGTTCCACTGATGTCCCCTAGTATTCCACCTGTATTATTTTCTTTCACTATTTGCTGTTGTTAGAAATAAAAATTCAGTGCATGAATTTCAGCATCAAGAAAAATCATAAATGCGCTTCATTGAAATTTAACCTAGCTGGACACCAATGAAAGTATCTAGGATACCAACCGCTTGTCAAATAAAAAGAAAAAATTAAGAATTAATTTTCTTTAACCTAGTAGGCTTAGTTGATGAAGAAAGGTTCTTCTTCACAGAAGAATGTCTATTAATAAATGTAGAAGGAATGATAATTAAGATAAATGATAAATTAGGATAAATGATAAATAAGATAATTTCAGATTAAATAATTATCTGAAACCCATGAAAAACTAGTTCAAGCAAAGATAAAGCTGATGGAGAACTTTACCATGGAGGAATTAGGCTGTCACTGCATGAACCCTTTAGTAATCTTGGCATCACTAAGAGTGGGACAATCAGACATTGTGGGCCTCCTTGAACGACGTAATAGAAGACTCCCAGTATCTCCCATGTTGTGTTCGTGCAGCAACACTTTTTTTATTGAAGTCGGATATAAACAAGGCTCTACAAGTTAGGAAATGTGGGAGACAGAGAAATAAGTTGAATAATATCACAAAGGAGCAAACAGATAATTTCAGAATGTGCGATATTCTTCACAGCAACTTAAACTCATTTCTGAAACTACAGTCTTTTGGTATCTTCAGGGGATTGGTTCAAAGATCCCCCCCTCAGACATCAAAATTTAAGAAGGCTCAAATCCCTTATATAATATAGTAAAGAATTAGCATATAACCAACTTATATCCTCCTATATAGTTTAATTCATTTCTAGTGCACAGTAAATACCAAGGCCAAGACAAATGTTATGTAAATAGTTGTAAATGCTATGAAAATAGTTGCCAGTGCATGGAAAATTCAAGTTTTGCTTTTTGGAAATTTCTGGATTTTTCTCCTAGAAAATCTTGATCCATGGTTGGTTAAATCTAAGAACGCAGAACCCACAGATATGGAGGGTCCACTGTAGTTAACAGCAGTGGATGAAGATAAAGGGGAACAGCTGGAACAATAAACAAATGCCATGTGTTTGGATCCTGATTTGAACAGTCTGGGAATTTTATTAAGGAATGGATTTTAGATAATATGAAGGTGCACTTCTTACGTTTTTGGTTATGATTATGATTTTAAACTTTTATATTTAGAGTTTCATAGGTAAAGCACACAGGAGTGAGACTTACTTTATGAAAGTTTGGCAGATGCAAAAAAGATCACAAAGTTTTTATAATTACATATAACTGTAATTAGGGTGTAAATGGAGGTTTATTGTACTATATTGCTACGCTTATCTGTGTTTGGAACTTTTTTACAATAAAGGTTCAGATGTGGAAGAGAGAGAAAAAGGCAAAGTATGAATATATACTGATATGAAAGCGCATATAAACTTTGAAAACTGAAAACCTAAGCTTAGACAAGTTTAATTTCTTCCAGGCGCTCACAAGTTCCAAATATTCTATTATGGAGGAAAAGCATTCCATGAGAAAATGATACGATGAAATTAGTGTGTATGTGTATATTTTTATATCTCTAAGTCCTTAAATAGCAGGCAACAAACGCAGTCTTCAGCAAAATGATAACGATCATATAGCCAGATAGGTTCCTAGCAGACAGCCCACATGCAGTATATGAAATAAATATTTTAATCTTACTGCATTTTTTAAGATCCCTCAGATGTAGTCATTTAAAAATAACTCAGTCATTGCCAGTGTAAACACCAAACAAATATAGAGATATATCCTAGAACAGATGTCTTATTATTAGTTCGCTATAACTGTATACATGTAAATGTACCAAGCCAAAGAAGAACTGGTTTGGTACCTTGCCCTACATTACAAAACGCCAGATCCCTGGGAATCAGAAGACCTGAGATTCATCCCTCCCATGCCTCTGACGTATTCTATGACCTTGGGCATGTTCATTCATTTCTCTTGGCCTTGTTCCCCCATTTTTGAATGTGCGTAACACTTTCCATCTACTTACCTCGGGGAAATGATGAGGACTAATGAGAAAACACTGGTGAAGTGCTTTGAGCTCCTCAGGAAAAAAAAATATTTTTTCAGTACATCAGTATATTACATTTTTATTTTGACAGAACCATACAAAGTTTCTGAATTATAGATAACAAATCAAGTTTTATAATCATCAACAAACACTATGTTGAGAACATTTCCTAACAAGGAATGCTGTCCAAATAGCTTTAATTGCACTCAGATTCAATTCACCTTTAAACATCACAGTTTCACGAAAAAGGCTGTATAAATTGTAATTAAACAGAGAAGATTTGCAAGATTTCAGCTGTTCACTTAAAGGTCTAGAGTGAAAGGTTTTAAAACCTGAGTTCTGGTTGGATGTGATTGTTATAAATTCTGATTTTAATTGTGATAACCACCTGGGAGCAGAATAGGTTAAAATTTGTAATTAACTTTAGTTCTTAAACAAAATTACTTTCTAATCTCCCATTGGGTAGGAACAGTGAAAAAATAAAAGTGTGCAGGGAATATTGATTCTTCGGCTAGACTCACTAATGCAGGGGATGTTTTTAAGTTTCCTTCAGTTAAGGAAATAAAATGTATAATAAATGCATTTTAACAAGTCAGCAATTCATTGTGAGTATTGAAATGCTGCAAAGCACAGATGTATGGTTTTTGTTTAAGGAAAAGAAATTAAAAACCTTTGTTTTTTTTTTCACTTTTAACTCCTTCCTCCTCAGTCTATTCCAGGCGCTCACAAGTTCCAAATATTCTATTATGGAGGAAAAGCATTCCATGAGAAAATGATACGATGAAATTAGTGTGTATGTGTATATTTTTATATCTCTAAGTCCTTAAATAGCAGGCAACAAACGCAGTCTTCAGCAAAATGATAACGATCATATAGCCAGATAGGTTCCTAGCAGACAGCCCACATGCAGTATATGAAATAAATATTTTAATCTTACTGCATTTTTTAAGATCCCTCAGATGTAGTCATTTAAAAATAACTCAGTCATTGCCAGTGTAAACACCAAACAAATATAGAGATATATCCTAGAACAGATGTCTTATTATTAGTTCGCTATAACTGTATACATGTAAATGTACCAAGCCAAAGAAGAACTGGTTTGGTACCTTGCCCTACATTACAAAACGCCAGATCCCTGGGAATCAGAAGACCTGAGATTCATCCCTCCCATGCCTCTGACGTATTCTATGACCTTGGGCATGTTCATTCATTTCTCTTGGCCTTGTTCCCCCATTTTTGAATGTGCGTAACACTTTCCATCTACTTACCTCGGGGAAATGATGAGGACTAATGAGAAAACACTGGTGAAGTGCTTTGAGCTCCTCAGGAAAAAAAAATATTTTTTCAGTACATCAGTATATTACATTTTTATTTTGACAGAACCATACAAAGTTTCTGAATTATAGATAACAAATCAAGTTTTATAATCATCAACAAACACTATGTTGAGAACATTTCCTAACAAGGAATGCTGTCCAAATAGCTTTAATTGCACTCAGATTCAATTCACCTTTAAACATCACAGTTTCACGAAAAAGGCTGTATAAATTGTAATTAAACAGAGAAGATTTGCAAGATTTCAGCTGTTCACTTAAAGGTCTAGAGTGAAAGGTTTTAAAACCTGAGTTCTGGTTGGATGTGATTGTTATAAATTCTGATTTTAATTGTGATAACCACCTGGGAGCAGAATAGGTTAAAATTTGTAATTAACTTTAGTTCTTAAACAAAATTACTTTCTAATCTCCCATTGGGTAGGAACAGTGAAAAAATAAAAGTGTGCAGGGAATATTGATTCTTCGGCTAGACTCACTAATGCAGGGGATGTTTTTAAGTTTCCTTCAGTTAAGGAAATAAAATGTATAATAAATGCATTTTAACAAGTCAGCAATTCATTGTGAGTATTGAAATGCTGCAAAGCACAGATGTATGGTTTTTGTTTAAGGAAAAGAAATTAAAAACCTTTGTTTTTTTTTTCACTTTTAACTCCTTCCTCCTCAGTCTGTAAGTTTAAGGATATTTAGGAAAAGTCAGTTACATCTGAGAACCCTCCATTGTCTTCCCAGAGCACTGATGATTAAACCCAAAGTCCCGAGCACTGGCCATAGGCCTTTCATAGCCAGCCCCAGTCACCTCCTTGCTCTCATCTGTACCCATCACCCTTGTTCACACTGTTCTTTCTTCTGTCCCTTGAACTTGCAGATTTAGCCTTTTACTTGCTATTCCTTCCAACAGGATTATTCCTCCTTCATTTCTTTACATGCCCATCTCCTTTTCACCATTCAGATCTCAGTTCGGATGTCACCTTAGTTCAGAGGCCTTTAGTTCGGTTCAGTTCAGTCGCTCAGTCGTGTCCGACTCTTTGTGACCCCATGAATTGCAGCACGCCAGGCCTCCCTATCCATCACCATCTCCCGGAGTTCACTCAGACTCACGTCCATCGAGGCCGTGATGCCATCCAGCCATCTCATCCTCGGTCGTCCCCTT